>PVIA01007190.1:0-86823 GCA_004024845.1 Tonatia bakeri
GAAGGGAAGGGAAGGGAAGGGAAGGGAAGGGAAGAGGCCTGGCCCCTCTCTGCCTGCTGGATCCTGTAAGAGTTGAAAAACAATTTCGGCAGGAGTAGAATCAGCAGGAACCTTTTTTTTCTTTTCAGGACTAAAGCAATAAGACCTAGAACTATGAGAAAACTAGTGATGTATCCAGAAAGAAGTCATAAGGCCAACACCAAGAGCTTAGACAAATTTCAATTTGCTATCCTTCAGAACTTACATGTTTAATTATTTCTCTTCTTTACATTTACTTTCTCCTTTGTTTGTTTTATTGTTTGATTTGTTTTTGTTCTCCCTTTTATTGCATTTTAATTTTTGTTCTTCCACTTCACTCATACTCCAAATAACACACTACTCTTGATCTTTTATTTTTTATTCTCTTTTATATTATATATTTCTTATCATACTATCATTATTCCAAATCCCACATGGCACTCTTCCCTGGTCTTAATCCATTTTGCCATCTTCCTGAGCTTTATTACTGTTGTGGTTAACTTTATTTTCGGTCACACTACACCAAGTTACTACCCCTTACTCTCAGTATTTCTCCTCCATCTGACCTCACACAGCACTCTTCTTTCTTAATTCAGCTCACATATTTTCCTTTCTAAAAAGAGTCTTATTTCACTCTGGCTGGTGTGGCTTGGTGAATTGAGCACCAGCCTGTGAACCAAAAGGGTCATGGGTTTGATTCCCAGTCTAGGGCACATGCCTGGGTTGCAGGCACATGAAAGGCAACCACACATTAATCTTTCTCTTTTTCTTTCTCTCCTCCCCTCTCTCTAAATATAAGCAAATAAAATCTTTTAACAAATAAATAAATAAAAATAAAACGAGTCATTTCTTTTTCACCTTTTATAAACAGTGGCTAGTTGTGTGAAATATGATTATTGATGTACTTCTTCAAAGGAATCCTTATTTGTTTACTACTTCTTTGTACTTTAAATCCCATAGCATACTCTCCTGCTCTCCTACTCCTTAATGCCTTCACCCTGCCTGTGATCAATTGAGTACGAAATTTTATTTCATTGTTTCCTCTCTCTTTTTTTCTTTTTCTT
The DNA here is from genome assembly GCA_004024845.1 of Tonatia bakeri. Lineage (NCBI taxonomy): Eukaryota > Metazoa > Chordata > Mammalia > Chiroptera > Phyllostomidae > Tonatia > Tonatia bakeri. Next base: position 1,083 of record PVIA01007190.1, read on the forward strand.
TTCTTTCTTTATTGCCCCTCTCTCAAGCAGAGTGTTACTCCTTAGTCTTATTAGCTTGCTTTCCCATGCTCTCATAATCATTTTTCTTTACTGTAGACATCTCATGTTCACTTTTTGCTTTTATGCAATGGTTTTATTCCTGTCCCAAATTCATTAAACTTCATTTAGCAGTCATTGCTATTGACCCTGCTGGGTTTTTCTCCAATTTTGCTCTTGGCCCATTACCTTTTCAACTTTACTTCAAACTTCATAGCATAGTCTTCCCTCTTTGTACCCCATTGTTCCCATCACCCTTTTATGTTTTACTTACATTGTAAATTTTGCTTTCCCCCATTTTTTGCCTCGGTTTTATCTCAACTCTTATCAATTCTCCTCCCTCTTACCACACAACAATATTTTCCCCTCTTTTATTCATCTCATATTACCTTTGTCATATCTTATAATATCCACAATCTCTCTTCACCATTATTAACTTTAGTTCAATTGTGGTTGGGACTGCTGATGTGCTGGGGGGTATTCTTTTTGCTGGCACAGGTTTGTTGTCTGGTAGTGCTGCTTTGTTAACCAACACCTGCACAACAGCATGCAAAACAAGCTGGGAGCTGTGAATACAAGTAAACCCACTGGAGGGGAGAAAACCACCAACAAAGGAGTCACCAACTGGTAAAGCCCAAGTGCAACAAGAAAGCCCACACAAAAGTAAGAAAGGGCAACCCTCGAGCATCCAGACAAGGAGATCAAAGAGGCCGCACCACTGAGTCCCACAGAACCCCTACCACAGAAGTTCACCCTATGAAGACAGCTGGCAAAGCAGAGCATCTGGAATTGCAGAAATAAACAAAAAGAGTCACCTAAAATGGGGAGACAAAGAAATAACCCACAAAAGAAAAGAATGAAATATTCCCCAATAAAAGAGCTAAATGAAATAGAGGCAAGCAAACTATCACATACAGAATTCAAGAAATGGTTATAAGGATGTTCAAGGAACTCAAAGACAACTACAAGGAACTGAGTAGAAGCTACAACAGTATGAAAAAGGAAACAGAAACTATAAATAAGAACTAAGAAGAAATGAAGAATACAATATCTGAAATAAAAAATACACTAGAAGGAATTACAAACAGGCTGGATGAAGCAGAGGACTGCATTAATGAGCTGGAAAACAAGGTAGGAAGAAATACCCAGGTAGAGCAGCTGCATGAAAAAGGACTCAAAAAGGATTCATTTCCTAATGGAAATGCAGGACAAAATGAAACGCAACAACATTCAAATTATAAGAATATCAGAAAGAGAAGAAAAGGAGCAATGTACAGAAAACGTGTTTTAAAAAATAATGACAGAAAACTTTCCTAACCTGGAGAGAGGGGAAAAGCTACGCAAGTTCAGGAAGCAGACAGGCTCCCAATCAAGATGAACCTGAAGAGGACCACTCCAAGACACATCATAATTAAAATGCCTAATTTAAAAACAAAGAGAGAATCATAAAGGCAGCAAGGGAGAAACAGAAAGTAACATACAAGGGAGCTCTAATAAGGCTAGCAGCTGATTTCTCAACAGAAAATTCACAAACCACAAAGGAATGGCAAGAAATATTCCAAGTAATGAAAAGCTAAGGCCTGCAACTGAGACTTCTCTACCCAGCAAGGCTCTCGATTAAAATGGAAGGCCAAATAAGAACTTTCACACACAAAAGAAGGCTGAAAGAATACACCTCCTCCAAACCAGCATTGCAAGACATGCTAAAGGGACAGCTCTAAGAAGAGGAAGAAAAAGAGTGACAGAGAGAGGAACATAGATACAAAGGAGGAAAAATGAATAAGTATCTATCAATAATAACCTTAAATGTAAATGGATTAAATGCTTCAATCAAAAGATAATAGGGTAGCTGAATGGATAAGAAAACATGAGCCACACACATGCTGCCTAAAAGAGACCCACCTCAGAACAAAAGACCTACAGAGACTAAAAGTGAAGGACTGGGAAAAAATATTCCAAGCAAATGGACAGGGAAAAAAAAAAACTGGTGTAGCAATACTTATATCAGACAAAATAGACTTCAAGACAAAGGCCATAAAAAAGAGATACAGAAGGACACTTCATAACACTCAAAGGAAGAGTCCATCGAGAAGATATAAACATTACAAACATATATTCACTCAACATAGGAACACACAAATATATATATGGAAAATCTTGGAGGACTTCAAGAAAAATATTGACAGCAACACAATTATGGTAGGGGATTTCAACACCCCACTGTCAACAATAGATACATCTTCCAAACAAAATATCAGCAAGGATACTGCAGCATTGAACAATGCCCTAGATGAAATGGACTTAACTGATATATAAAGAACCTTTCATCCCAAAGAACCAAAATACACATTCTTTTCAAATGCACATGGAACATTTTCAAAGATATATCACATGATAGGACACAAAACAAGCCTCAACAAATTCAAGAAAATAGAAATGATATCAAGCATTTTCTTAGACCAAAAGGGCCTAATACTAGAAACCAACCTCACGGAGAAAAACTCAAAAACATTCAAGTTCGTGGAGATTGAACAGCATGCTATTAAACAATGAATGGGTTGATAATGAGATCAAGAAGAAAATCAAAAAGTTTCTGGAAACAAATGAAAATGAACACACAACAGTTCAAAACCTATGGGACACAGTGAAGGCAGTCCTGAGACGGAAATTCATAGTGATACAGGACTACCAAAAAAATATAGAAACATTTCAAATAAACAACCTAACCCTACATCTACAAGAACTGGAGGGACAACAACAAAGAATGTTCAGAGTGAGTAGAAGGAAGAAAATAATCAATATCAGAGCAGAATTAAATGACATAGAGACCAAAAGAACAATTCAAAGGATCAATAAATCCAGGAGTTGGTTCTTTAAAATATAAACAAAATTAACAAGCCTTTAAGCAGACTCATCAAGAAAAATGAATCTTTTTCTCATTTTTCTGAGTCTTTGTCTGGGTCCTGATAAATAAATAAATACAAATACATACAAATCAAATAAATACAAATAAATACAATCAAAAATGAAAGAGGAGAGATTACAACTGATACCACAGAAATACAAAGGAATGTAAGAAATTACTACGAACAACTATATGCCAAGAAAATTGAAAACCTGGTTGAAATAGAAAAATTTCCAACAAAATACAATCTTCCAAAACTTAATAAAGAAGAAGCAAAACATATGAATAGATAAATAACAGCTGATGAAATTGAAGCAGTAATAAACAAACTCCTGGCACACAAAAGCCCTGGACCAGATGGTTTCACAAGAGAAGCTTACAAAACATTTCAGAAAGGGCTATCCCCTATCCTTCTCAGACTATTCCAAAAATTCCATGAAGAGGGAAGATTCCCAAACTCTTTTTATGAGGCCAGCATCATCCTAATCCCAACACCAGACAAAGACACAACAAAGAAAGAAAATTACAGGCTAATATCACTGATGAACATAGATTATAAAATCCTCAACAAAATATTGGCAAACAGCATCCAACAACACATTAAAAAGATCATACACCATGATCAAGTGGGATTCATCTCAGGGATGCAAGGATGGTACAATATTCACAAATCAACACATGTAACATATCATATAAACAAAAGGAAAGAAAAATCACATGATTATATCAACAGATGTGAAAGAAGCATTTGATAAGGTGCAGCACACATTTATGATAAAAACACTCAGCAAAGTGGGAGTAGAGGGAGCAGACCTCAACATAATAAAGGTCATATATGAAAAACCTACAGCCAACATCAAACTCAACAGGCAAAAACTAAAAGCTTTCCCACTAAGATCAGGAACAAGACAAGGATATCTGCTTTCACCACTTCTATTCAACATAGTATTGGAAGTCCTAGCCACAATGATCAGACAAGGAAACAAAATAAAAGGCATCCAAATTGGAAAGAATGAAGTAAAACTGGCATTGTTTACACATGACATGATAGTGTACATAGAAAACCCTATATATTCTACCAAAAAACTACTCAACTTAATAAGTGAATTTGACAAAGCAGCAGGATACAAAGTCAATATTCAGAAATCAAAGACATTATTGTACACCAAAAATGAAATATCAGAAACAGAAATCAGGAAAGAAAATCCCATTTGCTATAGCAAAAAGAAAAATAAAGTACTTAGGAATAGGCCCTGGCTGGTGTGGCTCAGTGGATTTAGTGCTGGCCTGTGACTCAAAGGGCCACCAGTTTGATTCCCAGTCAGGGCACATGTCTGTGTTGCAGGCCAGGTCCCCAGGTGGGGGCACTCATGAGGCAACCACACATTGATGTTTCTCTCCCTCTCTCCCTTATTTCTCTGAAAGTGAAGAAAAAAGATTTTTGAAAGTACCTAGGAATAAACCTAACAGAGGAGGTAAAGGACTTGTACTCAGAAAACTACACAACACTGAAGAAAGAAGAAAGGCATAAATAAATGGAAGCATATATTTTGAACATGGATTGGAAGAATTACATAACTAAAATACCCTTACTACCCAAAGCAATCTATAGATTCAATGCAATCCCCATTTTAAAACTAATGACATATTTCACAGATCTAGAACAAACATTTCAAAAATTTATATGGAACCATAAATGTCCTCAAATAACTGCAGCAATTTTGAGAAAGAAGAACAAGGAGGGAGGGATCACAATACCTGATATCAAAATACATTACAAGGCCACTGTAATCAAAACAGCCTGATACTGGCATAAGAACAGAAACATAGATCAATGGAACAGAATAGACAGCCCAGAAATAAACCCATGTCTCTATGGTCAATTAATATTTGACAAAGGGGATAGAACCATAAAATGGAATAAAAATAGCCTCTTCAACAAATGGTGTTGGGAGGCCTGGACAGCAACATGCAAAAAAATGAAACTCGACCACCAACTTACACCATACACAAAATAAACTCAAGATGGATAAAAGACTCAAATATAAGTCACAACACCATAAAAGTCCTGGATGAGAACACAGGAAGGAAAATCTCAGATATTCCACACAGCAATATTTTCACCGATATGTCCCCATGAGCAAGGGTCATAAAGGAAAGAATAACCAAATGGGACTACATCAAAATAAAAAGTTTCCACACAGCTAAAGAAACCATCAGCAAAATGAATAAGAACCAACTGTATGGTAAAATATATTTGCCAATCATACTTTGGAGAAGGGTCTGATATCCAAAATATATAAAGAACTCACATGACTTCACTCCAGGAAGACAAACAATCCAATTTAAAAAAACGGGTAAAGAACTGAATAGATACATCTCCAAGGAGGACATACACCGGGCCCAGAGACATACAAAAGGATGCTCAGCATCACTTGCCATCAGAAAGATGCAAATTAAAACTACAATGAGATACCATTTCACACCAGTGAGAATGGCCATCACAAACAAATCAACAAGTGTTGGAGAGGACATGGAGAAAAGGGGACTGTTGGTAGTCCCCCGTTGGTAATGTACTCTTGGTAGGAATGCAGATGGTACAGTCACTGTGGAAAACAGTATGGAATTTCTTTGGAAAACTAAAATGGAACTGTCTTTTCACCTGGCAATACCACTGCTGGGATTATACCCTAAGAATCCTGAAACACCAATTCAAAAGAACCTATGCACCCCAATGTTCATAGCAGCACAATTTACAATAGCCAAGTATTGGAAGCAACCTAAGTGCCCATCAGTAGATGAGTGGAGCAAAAAACTGTGCCACATTTACACAATAAAATACTACACAGCAGAAAGAAAGAAGGAACTCCTACCCTTTATGACAGCATGGATGGAACTGGAGAGCATTATGCTAAATGAAATAAGCCAGGCAGTAAAAGACAAATACCATAAGATCTCACCTACTGGTGGAACCTAATCAACAACAAAGAAAAATAAGTAAGTAAAATAGAACCAGAGACACTGACCAGAGGGGAGATGGGAGGGGGATAATGGGAGAAAGAAGGGGAGGGGTCATCAAGAAACATGTATGAAGAACCGGTGAACAAAGACAACACAGGGTGGGTTGTGGGGGAGGATTGAAAGTGGAAGGTGGGCCTGGGTAAGGCAGGGAAGAGTAATAGAGAAAAATGGTGACAACTGCACTTGAATAACAATAAAAATAAATAAATAGATAGATAGATAAATAAATAAATAAATAATAAAAACACTACATTTAATATTTTAGGAGTAAATTTCCAATAATGCATGCAGTGTATGATTGTAGGAGAATGACTATTAGAAGTATTAAAAGAAAAATTGATGAAAAGAAAAATACATTTCCAGTGTATATGTCTGTCTATAATTGTTCTGTATGTTACTCTTCAAAGGAGAAAAACATAAGTAAAACAAATGAGAAGTAAGAACGGAATTGAGGAATATCTACACATACGCATCCCTTTGTGAGGGAAAACAATGATTCAGCCAATTGCCATTGATGGATTCAATTGCTTTTCCCTAGCTTGATCCATAAACATAGGTAAAACTTTTTTTTTAATGTTTTAGAATAGGGATAATGCTCCCTCTGTTAGAACACAATTCCCTGCATTACCATTCACATACAGGACTTTGTAAGAAAGCACACACACAGACAGAGAGTTGACCTTGCCTTTAAAGAACACATTATTTGAGAATGTTCATGGCAGCTTTATTCACAGCAGCCAAAAGCTGGAAACAGCTCAAGTGTTCATTAATAGGAGCATGAATAAACTGACATACCCATGCAATAGTGTAAACAATAAAAAAGAGATAAACTATTCAAACTACTCGTGATAAGTTTTTCCAAAAAAATAAAACATTCTCATAATTCAGTATTTCTAATTTTTAAATTACAGCAGGCTACATAAATATTAGTTTTGCTATATTTTCATTCTCGTATGCATATAAAACACAGTAAGAGAGAATTTTTAAATATTTTTCATGAAAACTTAAATGTAATTGTAATTTCCCCAATAATTACTAAGATTATTTTGCAAACTTTCAGCATGCTCTGCCATTTTAACAGTTCTGCACTAATGTGAAAAGTGCTGGCTGCCTACACTTAACCAGCTTGTACTTGGTTAACAATTCTTTACATTAAATTGTCCTGTTCAAAGTTCAGATGTGGTCGCTGACTCTTGACTGCACATTGACTGATTAAGTGAGTATGAGAGTGTTCATTATCAAATTCTTTCATCTTTGCTGTACGTTTGAAAAATTAAAAAACAAATGATGAAAAAATCAGATAAATAAGTATTATGTTCTGCCTCCAGAGAAGTCAGCCAAATAAAGGAAAATTATTTTATGCAATGAAAAACAACAATATTTTAAACAATAACAATGAGAAGGGTGACGACTTCATCAGCAGCAAATTAACATAAGGATATAACCTCACTCTAAACACTTCCAAAACCAATGGGGAGAAAAAAAGATCCTGATATTCTACGGTGGAATAGCAAAGAATTTGACCCAATCACAAGCTTCACAGATAGAACTAAGGGAAAAAAAGTGTTACTAAAAGCTTGAAAATTCCTTCTAATGTCCATTATCTGTTCAGAATCAGACTGACACGATGGATATACAGCCCAATGAAAAGTCAAGACTGAACTCTTCAGAGTAAAAGCCATTACTTACCGCCTTCTGGAATTCTTCCATCATCTAGACAAGGGCATTTCGAAAAGGTAAAGAAATATATTAGACAGGCCTCAGTCTGCTCCATAACAACATTCAACATAAAGGGATCTTGGGAATAGAGAACCCTTATAAAAACCTGGTGATAAAATCTAGCCGGACAAAAGATGAATGAAGAAGTCATGGTGAAAAGAAACAAAACACTCAATGGAAGAAAATAGTAGAGCCATTTTGCAATCCTGAAAGAGGGGGGGAAAGCAAGGCATAAAATTTTATAGCCACTCAAGTTGTCCTTTGTGTATAAAATCAAAAGACTTCTTCAAGCATGCACTCATTCTAGGGCCACCATGAGCCCTGCCTGAAAAAAATTACTTGATGAAGTAACCAGTCAACTAAGAGATTAATCCAAATAGAATTTAGGGATGGAGAAGTTGTGGCCAAAAAAATAATGGTACGCACTGAATGCTTTTAAATAGAAAATTAAAACTAGACAGTTGTGGGAATTAGGATTTTTAGAAGTCAATTTAAATGCTAATAGACTTGAAAAAAATAATAATAAGTAACAAGTACTGTCTAAAAAATCTCCAGTAGAGCTTAAAAAACATTAAAATATACTCGAATATTTATTTTGCTCATCCTCAACAACTTTTTCAATTTTACTCTGACTTCCTTTTCTTCTACTAAATTCCAGTTAATTTCAACATACTTCTTTTAAATTTAAAAGTGAGTACAGTATGATCTCATTCTTATAAAACTACTCTATGCATTTAGCCAGTCATCTAGCCATTTGTACATTTGCATAGAGCGATATGTGGAGTGATACTCACCAATGTCAATGGTAGTGTTCTGGATAATGGGTTTTGAGGTGATGTCCCATTTGCTGTACTTCTGTATTGCTTCATTTTTAAAAAACAAACAAGTATTTACAGAAAAAGTAAAGGCATGTGATTAAAAGGAAAATAAAATACATAGGGATAGGACTGTTAAACTGATAAAACATTAATAAAAGTGAGGAGGAATGTTTAAACCCCATTAGAACATCAATTTACAAACAATTCAGGTGTTAATTATAAATCATTCTCATTAATTTACAGACAATATACAGACATGGCAATAGTTTGTTGGCCTATGTAGCTACTATGTGCATGAAAAAGTAAAGAAACTCCATTTCTTTAAAACTATCTTAGAAATTAGAGTTTTAACAAATTAAAAAACTTCCCTCATCCAAATTGGTGAAAACTTGCTTAATTACTATAATATTTATTTGGTAGTTAAAAAAGGCCATTAATCAACATCTGAAATTTACAATTTTTATCAACTCCCAGTGAAAATAATAAATGTATTCTTGAGCCTTAAGATATCTTATATTCCTTTGTAATAATATTTTGCATTCTATCAAGCCAATATGTTAGCTTCCTTTTTATCAATCATTAAAGACATGTGCCCTTTGGTATTGATGCACTGCATTTCCACCAACTGCACAGAGATATTTGTCTATGTGTTTTTATTCATTCATTTGCTAAATAATTTCAGTAGAGTCATCTAAATGTGGGAAAATCAGAAAACTTCAGTTCAGGGAACAATCATGCCCAATTTCATTAAATTACTTTTGGTAAATGGTACTTTTAATAATAGTTTTCAAACATCTAATAAGTAATTGCTTGTAATTGTGCCATTGTCTGAGAGTGAAATGAAAGAACAGGAATTGTGCCGCTGCCGAACCCCTCCATTTATGCTGTACTGCAAAGCTTTCGAGTCACGCAATTCCTTTTTACTGTCATGCTGTGAAAATTGCAGGGGTTTGCTGCAACATAGGCTTTTAACTTATGGAGAAGAGCCAAGGGATAAAAAGGAATGAAATTACACAAACGAGTCCTGGCAGCCAAATTCTGTTTCTCCTCTCACCTGACAGGCCAGTGCCTGGCTACCATGGAAGGGCTCACCACCTTCTTTAGAACTTTAATTACTTAGCAACATTACTTTCAATCCCCTAAATTAGTACACAGTAAGGGGACTCTCTCACCATTTAGGGGTGATTGCTAAGCCCAAAGGTTGATGTGCCTTCCTAATCCTTCTTAGGAAAAGTGAGAGAAACCATCTGACAAGCTGCTGTTTCAAGTGATGTACTGGGATCATGCATTTGTCCATTCAATGATCAAATATTTACTGAGCACCTACTATGTACTAGGCTCTGGTCTAATCACTAGGGACACAGGGATGAGTAAGAAAGACAAGGACTTTGGTACATTTATACAATGGAATACTACATAGTAGAAAAAAGGAGCTCTTACCCTTCGTGACAGCGTAGATGGAACAGGAGAGCATTATGCTACGTGAAATGAGCCAGTGGGTGAAAGGTAAATACCATATGACCTCATTTATAAGAGGAATCTAATGAACAAAATAAACAAATGAGCAAAACAGAACCAGAGACATGGAAACATAAAGAAGACTGACAGTGACCACAGGGGAGGGAGGAGGGGGATAATGTTGAAAAGAAGGGAAGGGACTAGACAAAGAACATGTATGAATGACCCATGGACATGGACAACAGTGGGAGGCTGACTGTGGGAGTGGAGGGCGTGCTGGGTGGAGGGGGTCAAAGCGGGGAAATTGGGACAACTGTAAAAGAGTAACCATTTTAAAAAAGAAAATCAACAAATATAAAAAAAGGAATAAGAAAGACAAGAGTCTTACTTTCAAATAACTAGGGGTAGATAAACAATTAACTATATAATATGTAGACTGTTTAGCGCTATGGAAAAAAAGCAGGAAAAGGGCACTTGACGGAAACTGTGTGGAGATAGGAGTGTACAGAGATATGCCAGATATGGAATGGAGACTAAATATAATTTATTGTAAACTTTTTAAAAAATACTTCCTAATATACACTGGAAATTGTCTTCTATGTTGTTAGACAACAGGAGTCTACAATCATATTCCCTCCATATTCTCCTCTTTCAAAGTGACCTTTCTCCTCAGAACTGGCAAGGACATTTACTTAAAGACTTTGACTGACACTTTAGAGAACAGTTAATGCTGTGCAGCTAAACTCCCCGCACCACACACACACACACACACAAAAACGGGCGAATCTCTTTGACATCAAGGACTGTGCTTTTTTTATCTGGGTTGCTGTTTTGGGTTGAATTGTATCCCCCCAAAAAATATGTTAAAGTCCTAACCCACTACCTCTAAATGTGGCCTTATCTGGAAACAGTCTTTAAAGATGTAATAAAAACGAGATCATTAGGATGGTCCATAACCAATATGACTAATATCCTTACACGAAAGGGAAATTTGGATGCAGAAATAGATATGCACGTAGGGAAGACCATGCGAAGGCACATAGGGAGAACAACATGTGAACACAAAGGACCGGAGAGATGCATCTGCAAGCCAAGGAGTGCGAGTGATTGTCAGCAAATCACCAGAAGTGAGAAAGAGGCAAGCTAGGACCTTTCCCTAGCACCTTCAGAAAGAGGACCATCCCACTGACACACTGATTTTGGACTCTAGTCTCCACAACCGTGAGAGAATAAATTTCTGTTGTGCTAAACCAACCAGTTTGTGGTACAGTACTTTTTTACAGCAGACTTGCAAACAAAAATAGTATCATGCTGAGGGCTTAGGAATGAACAGTGCATATTTGATGAACAAACAAATGAAGTACTTTGCAAATAAGAAATTTTGTGTACACTTTACAAATGAAGAAACTCAGGCACAAGTATAATGGAACTCTGCATGTGACACAGTATGTGGATTCGGTCAAAGCTTAGATATTTCTATAACAGAGAAGTAAGGTTTTATAGTACTATCCTTTTCCTTAATAAACACCATTTCTTTAGCTTTCTATGGTTTACCCCAGCAAAGGATATGTGTGTAAGACCTCTACCTTGCTGGAAGACAACACATGAAAATCAAAAAGCAGAGCTGATAACCTCACAAGTCAGGCCACAAAGTTAATGAAGACTCAGAAGCTTGCTGAAAGTGTAATATTAGAAAATGAATTTGCAACCCTGGCTGGTGTGGCTCAGTGGATTGAGCACAACCAGCAAACAAAGGTTTGCTGGTTGGATTCCCAGTCAGGGCATATGCCTGGCTTGTGGGCCAACTCCCCAGTAGAGGGCGCATGAGAGGCAGTCACACATTGATGTTTCTCTCTCCTTCCCTTCTCCTCTTTCTAAAAATAAATAAATAAAATCTTAAAAAAAAAAAACAAATGAATTTGCAAGCTAGAAAGCAGAGGTGCAAAACCCATCCCTAGCCTGCAACCTTCACAATGTGGTGTATGGGTAGTTCTGTCATCAACATTTACCCAGGAACAAATGGCTTAGGAAAAAATCCTATTCTGAAACTGACCATGTCCTTCTTAAAAAAAGGCAAACAATTGATTCATCCAACACTTAGTGCCACTTAGATCTTGCTTAGCATCTAGAATAAGCAAAAAAAGAAACATATTTATAGTACACAACATGACACTTTAATATACATATACATGATGAAATGTTTACATCAAGCCTTTTTTGGGGAAGAATCATCTACTCTCTTAGCAAATTAAATTATAAAATATCATATTGCTAAGACATCCACCATGCTGTGCATGAAATCTCCCAACTTATTCATCCTGCATATTTGAAACTTTGTACCATTTGACTAACATTTTCCCATATTCCTCACCCATCATCCCTGGATACCCACCATTCTATGCTTTTAGGAGTCTAACTTTTTTAGATTCCACATTTAAGTGAGATCAAGCTGTAATTGCTTTCTGTGTCTGGTTTATTTCACTTAGTATAATGTTCTCTGGGATCTTCCATGTTGTTACAAATGGAAGATTTTTTTAGTTTTATGAATAAAGACAAATATCATATGATCTCACCTTTAACAGGAACCTAATCAACAAAACAAAGAAACAAGCAAAATATAACCAAAGACACTGAAATAGAGAACAGGCTGACAGTGACCAGAGGGGAGAGGGGAAGGAATTTCAGGGGAACAGGGGAAGGGTTTGCAGGAACAAGTATAAGGGACACATGGACAAAAACAGGGGCAGGGTAGAAACGGGAGGGAGGAGGGTGGGCTGGGATGGGAGTAAAAGTCAGAAAACTGTACTTTAACAACAAATAAAATAAAATCAAATAAAATAAAATAAAATAAAATAAAATAAAATAAAATGAAATGAAATAAAATAAAATAAAATAAAGTAATAGAAAATAAATAAATAACATTCCATTATATATCCATACCACAATTTCATTCTCCATTTATCTACTGATAAACATTTAGGCTGTTTCCATATCTTGGATATTGTGAATAATGCTGTAATGAACATGGATATGCAAATATCTCTTCAATATACTAACATTTTTGTTTCCTTTAAATGTACACCTAGCAGTGGGATTGGGGATTAAAAGGTAGTTCTATGTTTTTTTTATTTTTTGAGGAACCTCCATACTGTTTTCCATGTCTTTTTCAATTTACATTCCTGCCAACAACATACAAGTATTCCCTTTACTTCCACATCACTGACACTCTTATCTTTTGCCTTTTTGATAGTAGCCATTTTAACAGGTATAAGGTGGTATTTCATTGTGGTTTCAATTTGCATTTCTCTGATGATTAAAGTTGCTTAACTCCTATTCAAGGACCTATTGCCCATTTATACATATTCTTGGAAAACTGTGTATTCAGATCCTTCAGCCATTTTTAGTTGAGTTTTTAATGTTTGTTTTTTTATTGTTTGTTTGTTTTAGGGGGTTATTTGTTTTATTGATATTGAGTTATATGAGTTCCTTATATATTTTGGTTATTAACACCTTAACATATACGTGGTTTGGAAATATTTTCTCTCATGCCATAGGTTATCTCTTCACTCTGTTGTTCCTTTTCTGTGCAAAAGTTTTTTAGTTTGATGTAATTCTATTTGTCTATTTTTATATTTATTGCCTGTGCGTTTGGAGGCATATCCAAAAACTACTGCCCAACCAGGGTCAAGAAGCTTTTTCTTCATGTTTTCTTCTAGTAGTTTTATAGCTTTATATTTTATATTTAAGTCTTTACTCCATTTTGACTTAATATTTGTATATGACGTGAAGTGAAGGGTCCAATTTCATCCTTCTGCATGTGAATATACCATTTTCCCAGCCCATGTATTGAAGAAACATCCTTTTCCCATTTAGAGTTCTTGGCATCTTTGTTGAATATCAATTAACAAAACAAAATGTGCATATTCATTCTGGGCTCTTGATTCTATTCCACTGATCTATTTGTCTGTTTTTATTCCAGGACCACACTCTTTAGGTTACTATACCTTTGTGGTGTATTTTAAAGTCCAGCAGTGTGATGCCTCCAACTTTGTTATTCTTGCTCAAGACTGCTTTTGCTATTCAGGGTTTTTGTGGTTTCATAGGGATTTTAGGATTATTTTAAGTGCTTCTGACACATGTGTTTGGAGTTTTGATAAGGTTTGCATTGAATCTGTAGATAAATTTGGGTAGTGTGGACATTTAAAAATATTAATTCTTCCAATCTTTACACATGGGATAGCTTTTCATTTACTTGTGTTTTCAATTTCTTTTACTAATGTGTTACAATGATCACTATACACATCTTTCACCCTTTTGGTTGAATTTGTTCCTAATAACTGATTGTTTTTCATGCTAATAATATTGGTTTTTTATTTCTTTTTTGGATACTCCATTGATAGTATACAGAAATGAAACTAATATTTGTATGTTGATTTTGTATCCTACAACTTTACTGAATTGGCTACTAGTTGTAACAAATTTTAGTGCCGTCTTTAAGATTTTCTATATATAAAATTATGTCATCCACAAACAGAGTGAATTTTATTTCTTCCTTTCTGACTTGGATGTCTTTTATTTTTCTCTCCCTAACTGATCTGGTTATTACTTCCAGTACTATGTTGAATAGAAATGGAAGGAATGGCCATCATTGTCTTGTTCCTGATTTTACAGGAAAAGCTTTCAGCTTTTTACCATTTAGTCTGTTAGCTATGGGCTTGCTATACATGGCATTTATTGTGTTAAGGGACATTCCTTTGATATTTTATTTGTTGAATGTTTATCATAATAGGTTGTTGTATTTTACAAATGCTTTTTATCCACCTATTGAGATGATTATGGTTTTTGTACTTCATTCTGTTAATGCAGTGTATCACATTTATTAATTTGCGTATGTTGAAACATCCTTCCATTCCATGGGGAAAATTTCATTTTATTATAGTGTATGATCCTTTTCATATGCTGTTGAATTTGGTTTGCTATTATTTTGTTGAGGATATGTTCATCAGGGATATCAGTCTGCAATTTTTTTTGTCTTGCAGTGCCTTGTCTGGCTTTGGTATGAGGGTATCGCTGATTTCAAAAAATGTGTTTCAACCTGTTCCCTACTCTTCAACTTTCTGGATGAGTTTGAGAAGCACTGACATGAATTCTTCCTTAAATATTGGGTAGAATTCACCAGTGAAGCTATTTGGCCCTGGGCTTTTATAATTCAGGAGGATTTTGATATTAAATCAATCTCCTCATTGGTTTGCTATTGGTTTGTTATTGGTTATTGCTTTGTGCAGATTTTCAGGTTATTCATGATTCAGTTTTGGCAGATTGTATATTTCTGGCAATTTATTAATTTCTTCCAGGTCACCCAATTTGACAATGTATAACTAACTATTCATAGTAGTTTCTTATGATCCTTTCTATTTCTGTGGGGTCAGATGTAAGGTCTTGTCTTTCATTTATTATTTTATTGACTTGAGTCTTCTTTTTTTCTTAGTCTAGAAAAAACCTTGTCAATTTTGTTGAGCTTTTAAAAAAAAAAGCTCTTAGTTTTGTTGACAGTTTTCTATTGTCTTTCTAGTATTTCCTTCATTTATTTCTGCTTTGATCTTAATTATTCCCTTCCTTCTCCTAACTTTGGGCTTAGTTTGTTGCTGTTGTTTGTTGTTGTTGTTTTGTACTTTCTTGAGGTATAAAGTTAGGTTGTGTACTTGAGATCTTTCTCCTTTCTTAATGTGGGCATGTGTTGTTACAGTGCTCTTAGAACTGCTTTTGCTGCCTTCCATAAGTATTGGTATATTGTGTTTCCATTTTCATTTGTTTCAACATATTTTTTTATTTCCACTTTGATTTCTTCTTTGAGTATTCAGGAGTGTGTTGTCTAATTTCCATACATTTTTAAATTTTCCAATTTTCCTATGCTATTCTAGTTTTATACCACTGTGGTCAGAAAGAATTCTTGATACGATTTTAACCTTCTTAAATTGGTTAAGACATTTTGTAGCCTTAAATAGTTTCTATCCTGGATAATATTCCATGTGCACTTGAGAAGACTGAGTATTTCTGCTAACACTGGATGAAATATTCTGTATGTGTGTCTTAGGTTCATGTGATGTATAATGTTGTTCAAGTCCAATATTTCCCTTTTGTTTTCCTGTCTGAATAATTTATCCACTGTTGAAAGTGAGGTATTAAAGACCCCTACTATTATTGTGTTGATACTATTTCTCCCTTCAGATCTTTTATTAAAAATAATTTTATTGTTGTTCAGGGGCTCCAACACTAGGTTCATACATTTACAATTGCTCTCTCCTTCCTTATTCAGTTCTATGCCTATTTCCAACCTATCTCATGGAGGACTGCTAGCTGGATGGGCCTGACTCCCTATTTCCTTTGTTCATAGCTGTCCCAGAGGACCAGGTTCTTCAGTATGAGGTGAGATAGAAACTGGCCTGACAAAGGATGTTCTTTCTGAGGGACAAGAATGTCAGGTACATACTCCACACTCTCTTACCCTAGTAGGAGAAATAATGCCCTGATGTGGCCTTCTTATTCCTGAGCTAATCCAATTTGGTATAGTAACTGACATTTGTAAAGAGAAATCGTTTTTCTTACCCATATAAATGCGAGTACTCAAAGTTTATGTTTTTCCGAGGTGCTTCCACTTCTTAGCTGGATTCTGTATTTCTTTTCAAAGTATTTTTGAACTAATGTTGATTTTTTATGTGTCTGTGGAGAAAAGAGAGGTAGGGCTTCCTACCCTACCATTCTCCTGGCATCAGATTTCAAAAATCATGGAATTTGGAGTCAGATAGAACAAGTTTGAATCTGGCCTCCTCGAGATAATAGCTGTGTGCTTTTAGGCAAGGTACTAGCCTTTCAGTTTCTGCTTAATCATGAATAGAGAGAATTGTTAGCAAGTATACAATAAAAGCTTTGCTATAATAATGAGCACTGGGGAATTTTACCTCAAAAAATTCTTTTTTAAGAAAATACTTTTGATTTTTATTTTTGTTCAAGTACAGTTTCAAAAATTTGTATTCATAATCTTTTCTGGGCCATCTAAAGTATCTCTCTGAATCTTGGTTTTTATATTCATCAAGGCAATGCTTATACTAAAGACTCTAAAAAATCTACATTTTCATTAGTTAACACAATGGTTATTTCTTATTCATTCCAGAGTGGATGTAGGTCAGGGGGACTCTCCAGGGCAGCTGTCCTCCAAGTGATGATTTCTATCATGTTATCATACTGCCATTTTAAGTACTGGCCTTTAAGGTTTCCAGGTAAGGAGGAGAGAGACTATAGATAACCCAATAGGGTTTTATGGTTACTTTTATTTTTTAAAGATTTTATTTATTTATTTTTTTAGAGAGAGGGGAAAGGAGGAAGAGAAACAGCAATGTGCAGTTGCCTCTCATGTGGCACCCACTGGGGACCTAGCCTGCAACCCAGGCATATGCCCTGACTGGGAATTGAACTGGCGACCGTTTGGTTTGCAGCCCGCGCTCAATCCACTGAGCTACACCAGCTGGGGCTACGGTTACTTGTAGAAGTGGCATATTTCAATTCTGTACACATCCCATTGGCCAGATCCAGCTGCATAGCCCTAAAATAAATGCAAAACAGACTGAGAAATATAGTGTTCCTGTGTGCACAGCAAGAGTAAATGGAATTGGTGAGCATCTAGAGACTGTTTGCAGTCCTTATTCACATTAGGGGACTTTCAAGGTTTAGGGTCTGTCCATGTTAGTTTTATCTCTCATTTAACAAGTGTGTGTAATTTTTAGGAAGATTTTTACATTTTTATGTAAATAATTGCCTAGGAAGTATCTTTCTTCCATCTATCCCCTGATATTGTTGCTTTGTTTTTTCTAGGGGGTTGATCATAGAAAATGTTAGGCAACTTCTCACTGATAAAATAGAATTTTTTTAATAGGCAAAGCACAGTGACACAAACCTGTGTCAGGCTGACTAAACCTAAAACTGTGCCATAAGTGAATGCTTGGTCTCCAGGAAGAGTATCAGCAAGGGCAAGTCCTGTACATATAATAAAAGTTGTAATATGGTTGAATAGCAATAACCTTTAGAAGCTGCAAAGGGCATGTGTCAGGGAAAATGTTTAATGATGCTTCATGGGAAGTGCCAACGTGTACATATTTCTACATTTTCAGTATGTACCTTAATCAAGAAGGATATTACTTTTCCTACTGAAAGGAGCTATATATATTTCCCCATTTATTTTAATGGTGCAGACAAGCTAAAGAATTAGCACAGGGCAAGATTGAAGATACTGAATGTCAGATTGGAGTGAGTGAGATACACATTACAAACTGACACAAACAGGAGAGAAGCCATTTCCCAGTAAGCAGTAATGCAGGCAGAGTGCAGTTGGCTGCCTGCATTGTGGTGTGGTGGAGTAGCCTCCTTGACAATTCAGTGACAAATGTTCTTTATCTAAAGTGAAATTTGATACACTTGGTAAGTAAAAGCTTAAGAATTTCCTGCAAAAAATAACATGGACCCTGAATGAAAACAATAATATCCCAGTGGAAACATGCATAGAAAATTACTCAATAAATGTTGATTGAGTAAATGAACAAATGGATGAATAAATGGAGGGAGAACTGGGAATATCAAGGTCCCATCCATAGAGGACTTAGAAAAAGTAGAAGCAAGAGAAATGAGGTGAGAAGAGACAGTAAAATTTATTTCTTAAGTGCCTAAGAAGTGCTTTTTAAAAAGAATTTACTTACATGCTGGCTGTGGAGCTTGGTCCTCCCTCAAAAAAAAAAAAAAAGGCCCTGTGCAGGGTACATAGACTACTGGTAACAACATTCCATATGTCCTTTTCACTCAAGTTTACCAGCATTATTAAAGGCATGCTTCAGCCTCAAGGTTGACTCCATTAATCCAGAATCTTGAACAAAGCCAGTGAGGAAACCTTCAATACAACATCAGTCAAATTCTATTGTCAAGAAAGAACAATTAACCTGTTTTCTCCATTTTTACTAGGACAAGAGTGGAATTAGCCATCTATCATGAGAAAGCCTATTTTAACAGTATAGCCAGTCAGATAATAAATGGTTTACAACTTACTAGATGGCCTGTTTTTTTAACAGGGTGTTCCTAAAATTATATATGAATATACTCTTTATCTATTTATTTTTAATTTTTAAGATTTTATTTATTTATTTTGAGAGAGAGGAGAAGGGAGGAAGAAAAAGAAGGAAACATCAATGTGTGGTTGCCTCTCACATGTCCCCTACTGGGGACCTGGCCCTCAACTCAGGCATATACCCTGACTGGGAATCAAACCAGCAGCCCTTTGGATTGAAGGCTGGCATTAAATCCAATGAGCCATGCCAGCCAGGGTTGAATATAGTCTTTGACCAAGATATCATACTTCTAGGAGATATACATTGGCAAAAATATGAAAAGTTGTTAACATTGTTCATTGCAACATTAATAGCAAGAAGCTGTATATAACCCAAATGTATATCATCAGTAGGATATTGTTTGAATAAAATTATATTACATTTATGTAAGGTGAAAAGTGTGTATATTGTGCTACCATTTGAAAAAGCTGGTAGGGTCATCTTGTTGTACCAGAAATCAAGGAAGCTGTCAAAGATTACTAAGGTATATCCAAACACCTAAGGTACCAACATGAGAGAACAAAGATGCAGATCAAAGGGTTTAACTAAAACTTCATAATCTTGAACGTCAGTGTGAACTCGTATAATTTACTTTAAAGGAAAATACTTCCTAGCTCCATCCACTACAATGTCCTAGAAACAATAATTGATGTAAGAGCAACAAGGACCCTGAGAATCCAGTGTCTTAAAACACTATTTCCCACTAAAAAAAAAAAAAAAAAAAAATCAGTGATCCTTGGAAAGACAGATTAATAGTCTAGAATGAGAAGTGAATAAACTTAGTGGGCTTGGGACACATTTTCATACACAGAGTCACAGGAGGTTAAGAATACTAGGGTTGTATAAAAAAAAAACTCAGGTACCCATTAAAGATGTTCCCCTGGGCCAAAGATGGGACAATTTGTGCCCCTAGTAAACTTTGAAGGATGCTAGGGAACCATTCCTTATTGTGAAAACTGGTGAAGAAGGAGAAAACAATGAACCATTAACCCTCTCCTTTCCTAAATATACTGTACCACTGGGTAACTAAAGAGTAGATAAGGGGAAAGTTTACCTTCAAAGAACTGTTCCAGCTAATAAATGAAAAAGGAGTGACAGAAATAGACTATCACCATTTTGTAACCCTACAGCAAAATAATTGACATAACCATCAAAGGATGTTGACATCACAAAAAGAAAAACAGCTTAGCAAAGTTTAATATCATACCCCTAAAATCCCACAATTCCTGTACATACCAGAGATTCTCACGCACACATGTCCTGGGAGACACATGCAAGACTGTTCATAACAGCATCATTTGAGATAGGAAAGAAATGGCTGGCAATCTAGATATCCATGAGCAGTAGAAAGGATAAATAAGTAGTGGTATAGCCATGCAATTAAATACAATATCATAGTGAAACTAAATGAATTTCAATCACATACAACATAGTACTGAGGAGGGGAAAAATGAGAAAGAATACAGAAGAATATATTCAGTGAAATTCTATTTACATAAAGGTCAAAACAGGCAGCATTAAACACTACATTGTTTCAGGTTACAGACATTGGTGGTATGACTTCAAATGTCATAAAAATATTAATCCAGAATTCAGAATAGTCTCCCAGGATGGGTGTTGGAGGCATATAAGATTAGGGATAGCTATACAAGAGGCCTCAAACACACTAGTAATGTTTTATTTCTTAAATTGGATGGTAGGCATATTAGCTTCCATTTTATCATTGTTGTTTAAAAAGTGTTTGTGTTTATGTGTATATATGTGTGCCTGTACATAGGCACACACAAAAGGGGTTTATATCATGGCTGAGATATTGTTACAGTACAAAAGGGGGGCCAAGGGCAGCCGAGGCAATATACTATTACCCAAAAGGAACCCCCCAGGTTCGTTATGTCTGCCGCCAGAGGAAAGACATCTCTCAATGCCAGAGATTCATGGAAAGGAATTTATTATTCATTTGAAATAACACAAACTAAAGTTCCCCACAAATGCACACAGTCCTCCCAGCACCCTCCACATGGCAAAAGGGGAGCACTTCCAAAGCCTCGTCGTCCTGACTCTCACCCAAGCCGCATGATCCCAACCAAGACACCAAAGCTGCATAGTCATAAACAGACACATGGTCCCAGAGAGACACCCAATGGCTGCTGTGCCTCTGTTTAAATCCCAGCGCTAATCTTCCTCCGCAGCCCCATTTCCAGCTCCTCTCACAATTGGCCACAGCTGCCAGCATTCTGGGCAGGTGTGGCCCTGTGGTGTGGAGCCAATTATCTCCAAGCTCTTCTGGACCCTGTTACAAATCCCTATTTGGGGCTCCCCTCTTGGCTGCACCCTGTTACAATATGGCACTTGGAGAACAAATATTTGAAAAAGAAAAGTATTTGACTATAAATAATTAAATAAGGCACATAAAATAAATACTGGAGCTATAATAAAATTTCATTGAAAATGCAGTTGTTCGAATTTGAAATGCTGTAAGAGTGATTCATTCAGCAGATGATTTTAAGTCCTTATATGATAGATAGATGCTGTGCTATGGGCGTGCCATGAGTGCAAACACACTGCCCCTGCTCTGTTGTGGGAGAGAGAAACACGGAACAAGTAAATGGCACATAAGTGTGTACTTACAAACTGCAGCAAGAGTGTTAGTATAAAAACAACGTTTACTGTGTAGGTTTGTGTCAGAAACTGCAGACTACCACTGTACAGAGGAGAAATCTAGGCACATCTATGATAAGCAACTCGCTCAAGGTCAAATAGCTTATAAGGGGAGGAACTGTGAATCCAACGCAGGCCGTCTGACTACAGAGGCCAAACTCCCATGCTATGCTGAAGAGGAAAACAGTTGAATTATCAGAACAGTGGAGCTTATGTTAGCTTTTATTGGTCCGGGAATGTCTCTCTGAGCACCTGACATTTACGCTGAGAAATAAAGCATCAGAAAAAGCAGACTCAATCCCTTGTATGTAATAAATGATCTAAGTGGTAGGAAGCCTAGAAGGCAGGTAGGCACAGGGAGAATACTAAAGAGGGGAGACAAAATGAGAAGCCTTTCTCCTTCAGCTCCTCCACTCATTCTCTCAGGCCTCATGAGGAACATGTGGCAGAGGGAACTACAATAAAAATCTTTGCCCAGGACCTGGCACCTGGCAGGGGGCAAAAGAGAAAGAAAAGAGCATCAGCATGTCTCTACTTTGGCCTCCCCTCGGGCCACTCTGGGTTTCCAGATAAGTTCCCAAACACATTGTGCTTCTGAATGTCTTTCTTTTGTAGGTCTTTGCTTCACTGAGGCTCGTCCTACACTCTCTTAGGACCAGGCCTCTGTTCAGTGCTCAACCTAGGCTACTACTTCAGGGCTGCTGGACCCTGAATAAGTGGCAAGCCTCTAGACTGAGCAGCAGATTATCTGCCAAGAAAAAAAAATAATTGTGTACAGGAAAATTATTACAGTGCACTTCAAAAATAACCCCAAACATTGTCTGTTTAACACTCTTCCAACTGTGTGGTGCCACTTTGGCATGAGAGCCAGAAAGACTTGTCCATGGCAATGTAATCATGATTTGACTTGGGAATGACAGGTTTTATGAATGAGGCTGCAGGTTTGGAAAAAAAAATCACATTAAGAAATGCTAGTTATTTTTTAATGATGACAAATTTTGAAATTAGAGTTGAATTCACAGATAATTTGCAAAGAATGGATGATAGTCCTATTATTGTTTTCATAAGAAAACAAATTCAAAATAACTTTGACTTCAGAGGAAAATGCTGTATTGCTCTTAAACCTCACTCACAAGTAAAATCTTCAAGGGTTTCTGAGGCATATTTTTCACAGAATACAAAATCTAAGGATAGCTTGCTTCCAGATAAGGCTGTGGACTTAACCTGAAGGACTAAACAGATAAGAAAAATATATTTCATGAACTTGACAGCCAACCCTAAACTATAACTGCAAAGGTGGAAGATAAAAATTTTCTCTTTTAAAGAGAAAAAATTTCAAACATATGTGAATATAATACATCAATGTCCTACAATAAAAAAAAAATTTCCACATAAATATTACAAACTGTAAATCTCTGTATAGTCAAGGAAATAATCAACTAAATCATTCAAATATGTTCATTCAAAAATGTTTGTTGTTTCACTGTGAGATAATTCTGTCAAGGATGAGAGGGCAATTCTAATGATTTAAGATTTGGGAATACCAACAATAGATTTCCCCATTTGTCAGGCTAAGTGTATATTTAAAAGCCTTGTGATTTTAAATTCCACAAATGGGGTTAAGAGTATTTGGAACAAGAGAAGTCTAATGTAACAGAAAAATAGCCCTAGCAATACCCACTCTACCCTGTTGGAACTTCCAAACATCCTGAGGCACACTGATAACTACCAAGTCTTTGTAGCTGTTGGATGTCGTGAATGGAGAAGGTGTCCTTTATGAATCAGTCTCGCAGTTGTATCACAGACAGGAGTGTAATGGCATGATCATTGTGAAAGAAGCTCTGCTGAATTTAATTACAAACAGGGAATTTGGAAGAGTATTATTCATGAAGAATCGACTTCCTCTCTGACACCTGTGAGTTCATTTTGAAAAGGAAAAAAAAAGAAAATCAGGTAAAACTTTAATTCTTACTGGGAATTTGAAGCTTTCCCAAGGAATCCAACAAAAAGAGTTGCTTTGAGGTTTTTTGGTTTGTTTTTAATTCTTTCCATTAACATTACATGTAGTCATTGCTCATTCTGTGCCACATACTTCAACAGAGCTCCCCTAAATGTCTGGTGAAATGCATCAGAAGCAGCTATAAAGAAAACCTCAAAATTCAAAGATAAAACAGTGAAATAGAGCAGCTAGAAACTTTCTGTATGAAATAAAGGGTTACAGGGATTCCAAGATGGTTGCAGAGTAGGTGGAAGCTATACATTCACCTGCTCCCGGCACCCTACCAGATTTACAGCTAAATTATAAAGCAATCAACCCGAATAACCAACTGAAGGCTAACTAAACTAAAAATATTATAACCAAGTATTTACAGAAGAAACCACACAGAGACTGATAAGAAGAGCGGAGATGCAAAAGGAACTAACCCCAGCACCCACATGCCGCAGCTGAGGAACTGGAGGGATATCTTGGCTGCAAATCTACCTCCCCCAGGAGCATGGGGTCTCAACCCCACGCAGGAATTCCCAACCCAGAGTGAAAGAGATGGAAAGAGGAGCCCTCATAACACGTCATGGTGAAAATCGGTGGGGATTCAGTCCTCCTGGGAGAGAAGGGAGTCTTCTAGAGACCCACATGCCACTTCCCCAGGGTCGAGAACTCCTATTGTTACAGCACCAGCCTGGGGAATGCACTGCCCAGTCCTCCAACTGTTGGCATAATCAGGTTTTAGGATATAACCCTTTATTTGATTGTACTTTATTGAATTTATTGGGGTAACATTGGTAAACAAAACCACACTGGTTTCAAGTGAATAACTCAACAAAACATAATCTGCAGACTGCATTGTGCACCCACCGCCCAGAGCAAAGTTTCTTTCACTCCATGTCTATCCCACCTTTGCCCACCTCCACTTAGCCCCACCCCCTTTTTCCTCTGGCTCTCACCATATTGTTGTCTGTGTCTATGTGCTTATATGTGAGATCTGTCCTGAAGGTATCTAGCCATGTAATGTGAAAAATAGAGATATTTATTGAAGAAGATACAAGATACAAGAAACACTGTACATAAGAAAATGACGCTGCAGTCCCCATCAGAGTAGGAACCTTGGGACCTCACACAGTTCTCCCAGTTGCTATCAGCTTCCCCGTCGTATTTTCCTGAATCTCACTGACAGTCTGAAATCTGTTCCCTTTCAAAGTTGATTTTAGTTTTGGGAAAAGCCAGAAGTCACAGGGCACCAAACCTGGGCTGCGGTGGGGCTGAGTCACCTGGGTGATTTGATGTTTTGCTAGAAAACTCTGCATGAGACGTGATGCATAAGTAGGTGCATTGTGGTGATTAAGCTGCCAATCACCAGTTGCCCATAGCTGTGGCCTTCTGAATCACCCAAATAGTTTCCACGGAGGAATGTTCAAGCGTAACACAATATTTGATGCAAATTTGTTACTCTACTCGCTCAGTCATTTTGAATGTGACAGCTACACAGGACACATGCTCACTCAATGGTGTCTACCGCCCCCACTGACTAGTACAGTGAAGTCATCATTGTTCAGGCATGCACATTCCAGTCCACTCTCCTTGGCTGCCAGGTTACATCAATGTCGTGCAAACCATTTTCATTATATTAACAATGGTTGGACATTGACCCAGTGACCCTGTGGTTCACAGGCTGGCACTCCATTCACTGAGCCACACCATCCAGGGCTTCTTCCTCCTCTTCTTACTCTTTACCCACCTCATCATCATCTTTTCTGCTCCTCTTTGCTATTACAGATAAAATTTAAAATCTACATATATATTTATAGCAAGTCAAAATTAATTTATATATAATTATATATGACATATATATATATATATATTTATAGTCCTACTGCAGAGAACATAGCAGACTTTTTTTCCTTAGAGATGAATGCCATGTGAGGATTACCAGGAGAGAAAAAGAATCTTAAATTTTATAATAGTAACTTAGGAATAAAAACAATAATAGTGCATAAAAATTAAATTTAGAAATGCTAAAGTGAATAATGGAATATAGTTATTGAATTATTTCATATTTTTGGTGCTTTCTAAAAATGTTCCATATGATAAACAAAATGTCATAACTGATACAAAGTTTTCTTTAATTAAAATACATTCACTTGCCCTGGCTGGTGTGGCTCAGTGGACTGAGTGCCGGCCTATAAACCAAAGGGCTGCTGATTTGATTCCCAGTCAGGGCACATGCCTGGGTTGCAAGCCAGCTCCCCAGTGCAGGGCACATGAGAGGCAACCACACATTGATATTTCTCTCCCTGTATTTCTCCTTCCCTCCCCCTCTCTCTAAAAATAATATCTTTAAAAACAAAAAGAAGAGGAGAAGGAGGAAGCAGGTGGGAAGAGGAGTGGGTAGAAGGGAAGAGGATGAGGAAGATGGAAAAGGAGAGAGAAGAAGGAAGAGGAAGAGAAAAGAGGAGTACAAAAGGCTTTATTAATAAGAAGGGAATAGCTAAGTATATCACATCCATTTCATGGAATTTTCACAGTTGTTTAAATATAACTATGATTATAACAATTTATCACAATGCTTAAAACATAACATATAACAAACATGAGGATATACAGTTGAAGGCACACAATGCTTACAACTATGTAAAAAGATATATGCTTGTGAACATTACTTGGAGTAGAATATGCAAAAATAAGTTGTTTTGGATCAGGGGATTGAGAATGAATGGTTGTTTTTTCTTTTTCAATATGTTTTAACACTATTATATCTTTTTCAATCAAATAAAATAAGCAAGGAAATGGATCACTGCAGTTAATTAATGCATGCGGCTATGATAAAGAACCTAAGATTTATGTGAGAATAATCTTTCAACTAAAAAATAAATCCCTCATTATTTATCATTTTAAGCATGGATATTCTCACCATCCCCCCCCCCACACACACACAATTTAGTGGCAAGGTAAAGAGCATAAGGAAAAGAAAAGCAGTCATAAAATATGGGCAAACAGTATTGAGAAAGAGAAGCTGCCAAAAGAGGCTTAAGTGTGCATCTTGAAAGTACCAGACTGTACAGCTGGGAAAACAACATGCACCTCCAAGTTTCCCTTAAAAATGTAATCAGAATTGGAAGCTAAGGTGTGCAGAATATAAAATGCAATAAAAAAGCATCCACCTTAAAGTGCCTAGACTTTCCTTTTTGTGTGCTAGTTTTAAATGAATGTATCCCAGTAAAGCATTCTTCAGCCAACATTTTGTGCAAAGATTAAGAATGCAGCATAAGCTGGAATTTTGCACCTGGATCAGAAGGTCTATTCTTAACCAGAAGCCACCCATTGGTCACACCTTAAAAAGGCCTTAATGGCCCTTTCTTTTCTGCCTATTACTATTCTTAGCATAATTCTTCCGGTTTCACTGGGGGATAAGGGTCTCCAGAAGGAAAACCAAAAAAAGGCCTGATGCCTAGAGGCAAGTGATTTTTCACCTGGAATATACAGCAGGGTTGGAGAGAAGAGAGCAATTATCTTTAGCAATGAAACGCTGTTTTAATAAGGCTGTGGGGGAGGGGCATTGCAAAGGAATAAATAGGTCAGTTTTTTGTGTGTTTTTTTGGTTTTAGCCTCCCTGAGTCAACAGCTCTTTGTCTGCTCCAACACGGGAATGGAAGCCCTGACAACTCATGGGTCAGCAGAGCATATGTTGTTTAAATAAAATCTATCCATGCATTGAGATATGGCTGGCCTTCAAAAACCTGTCTTTCCTACAAAAATTTCAACATCTCAGCTCCCACCCCCGGCTGCTCTACATCACAGTGTCTGCCTTTCACTGACTAACCACTTTTCTTCAGAACTGGTACACAGAACCTGTAATCCTTCATAAAACGGCACATCTCCCTGAGCTACAAATATTTTCCAAGCACTGCCTGAAAATAAGGATGAAGACTTAAAATTGCAAGCTTCCCACTGAGCTACCTCCACTGGTCTGGACTGTAACAAGGACCAGTGACTTGGTAAGAGTGAATCTCCCACCAACTTATTAATGTGCAGAACAAATCACACAGGCTGCATCTTCCTGCTCATCTACTAGCCTTTACCTCTGGAAGTGATCATCCTTATAAAAAATGTTCAGTCATTTCTTGTCTGATTACCAAATTCCAGTCCCAGCTCCAGAAATGTGTGTGCATCATTCACAGCCTGGAATTCCCTATTAAGAGGAATTTCAAACTCCTAACTAGGTGCATTAAAATGACATCCCCAGCCCCTTCCCTCACACATATACAGTGCCCAAACCCCAAACACTGGTATGAAAAATCACAACTTCTAACACATTTCTTTTTTTAACAAATATCTTTTTTTATTGTTGTTCAAGCACAGTTGTCTCAATGTTCCCCCCACCATGCCCCACCACCACTCCCCAACTCCCACCCTCGTACATACCCCCTTTGGCTTTGTCCGTGGGTCCTTTATACTGTTCCTTGATGAACCTTCCCCAGTTTTCCCCCATTATCCCCCTCACCCTGGTTACTGTCATTCTGTCAGTTGGTTCCTTATTTCACTGTTTCTGGTTATATTTTGCTTGTTTGTTTTGTTGATTGTGTTCCAGTTAAAGATGAGATCATATGGTCTTTCACTTCCTGGCTTATTTCACTTAGCATAATGCTCTCCAGTTCCATCCATGCTGTTGAGAAGGAAAGGGGCTCCATCTTTCTTTCTGCTGCATAGTATTCCATCGTGTAAATGTACCACAGATTTTTGGTCCACTTGGAAAATAGTATGGAATTTCCTCAGAAAACTAAAAACAGAACAACTTCTAACACATTTCTAATCTACCACAGGGTCAAAGCTGTGTCTAAATTACTGACCCATTCAATCAAAACGTGAAGAAGATGGTAAATCGCTGTTAGAACAGAAGGACGAGAAAGAATAAGTGGACATTATGCTAAGTGAAATAAGCTAGACATAGAAAGGCAAAGACTGCATGATCTCACTCACATGTGAAATCTAAAAAAGCAGAATTCAAAACACCAGAGAATAGAATGATGATTTCCAGGGGCCAGGGAAAGGAGCAATGGGGAGATATTGGTCAAAGGATACAACATTTTAGTTAAAAGGTGAATAACTTCTGGAGATCTAATGTACAGCATTGTAACTATAGTTAATAAATAATACTGTATTATATACAGTATAAGTATATACTTCTGTACTTATATAAGTAAATATATTTATAATACTTATGTAAGAATTATTATATACTTAAAATTTGCTAAGAGAGTTGATTTTTTAACAACCACCCTTTTCATGTGTTTTTAAACACTACAGGCATGACAGCATGGGAAGCACACCCATTCACTGACATAACACTTAAAAGTTGAACTTGAGTGATTTTGCTCCAAAAAGGTAGTAACTATGTGAGGTGATAAATATGTTAACTAGCTTGATTATGGTAATCATTTCATAATGTATACAAATATCAAAACATCGCCTTGTACAATTTAAATGTATATAATTTTTATTTGCTGATTAATCTCAGTAATGCTGGAAAATAGAGTAAATGGGGAAGAAGGAAATAAGAGTAGATGCTTTTGCAATGCAGGCTTACTAGAGAAAGAGAAAGACTCTGAATGATATTCTTGGATCTGTTGGTGGAAAGGGCACATCCAGTGCATGATGGAGACAGAGGGAAGGTATCATCAGTGAAACCAAGGCTGTCTCTCTGGAGAAAAGACGAGGAAGATGAAGGCCAACCAATAGGCAAATGTAAGGAGGAGTCTCTCAGACAGCTGCCCAACAAGAATATTAAGTAAATTGTGCTTAAGTACTGTCATCTAACAACTAACAATTATTTACTTTTACTTTTTTAGAATAAGCAAAAGAAAGATTTTTTTATATCGTGAAATGACCACAGCACCCACAACTTGAATTGAGTCCATTTAAGGAGAGAGTCCTGTATGAACTATATTGAAAGTTTGCACTGTGCAACTTTTGGTGAATGATAGTAAGTTACAGCTGTTATTTTTTTATTCTTGTTTATTCTGTTACAGTTGGCCCAATTTTTACCCCTTTGCCCTCTTCCACCCAGTCCAGCCCCCGCTCCCATAGTCATTCCCCACACCATTGTTCAAGTCCATGGGTCATTCATACATATTCTTCAACTAGTCCCTTCCCCTTCTCCCCACCATCCCCCCCATCCTGGCAGCTGTCAGTCTATTTCATGTTTCCATGCCTCTGGTTCCATTTTGTTCATTAGATTCCTCTAATAAGTGAGATCATATGGTATTTGTGTTTTACTGACTGGCTTATTTTACTTAGCTTAATAGTCTCCAGTTCCATCCATGTTGTCGCAAAAGGTAGGCATTACATCTTCCTTTCTGCTACATAGTATTCCATTGTGTAAATGTACCACAGTTTCTTAATCCATTCAACTACTGATGGGCACTTAGGCTGTTTCCAACACTTGGCTACTGTAAATAGCACTATTATGGACATAGGGGTGCATAAGTTCTTTTGAATTGGTGTTTCAGGACCCTTAAGGTACATTCCCAGCAATGGAATCACTGGGTCAAAAGTCAGTTCCATTTTAAATTTTTTGAGGAAATTCCATACTGTTTTCAACAGTGGCAGCACCAGTCTGCATTCCTACCAACAGTGCACTAGGGTTCCCTTTTCTCCACATCCTCACAAGAGCTTGTTGTTTATTGACTTGTTAATGATGGCCATTCTGATTAGTGTGAGGTGAAATCTCATTGTGGTTAAGTTGGTAGACTACTTTCATTTTTTTGCATGTACCAGTACAGTTCTCCCAACACCATTTATTGAAGAGGCTATTTTTACTCCATTGTATGCTTGTGCCCCCTTTGTCAAATATTAATTGACCATAGAGACATGGGTTTATTTCTGGGCTCTCTATTATGTTGTATTGATCTATGTGTCTGTTCTTATGCTGGTACCAGGCTGTTTTCATTACAGTGACCTTGTAGTATAGTTTGATGTCAGCTATTGTGATCCCTCCAACTTTGCTCTTCTCTTTCAAGATTGCTGAGGCTATTTGGGGTCTTTTTTGATTCCATATAAATTTGTGCAATATTTGTTCTAGATCCACGAAACATGCCATTGGTATTTTAATAGCATTGAATATATAGATTGCTTTGGGTAGTATGGACATTTTAATGATCTTAATTCTTCCAATCCATGAACAGGGTAGATGCTTCCATTTATTTTTATCTTCTTCAATTTCTTTCTTTGGCATTCTATAGTTCTCTGAGTATAAGTTTTTTGCCTTCTTAGTTAAATTTATTCCTAGGTACTTTATTTTTCTTGTTACTGTAGTAAATGGGATTATTTAGTTTCTCTTTCTGAGATTTCATTATTGGTGTACAGAAATGCCTTCATTTTCTGAATACTGACTTTGTGTCCCACTATTTTGCCAAATTCACTTATTAGGTTGGGTAGTTTTTTTTTGGTGCAGACTACTGGGTTGTATTGTACACTATGCTGTCTGCAGATAATGACAGTTTTATTTCCTCCTTCCCACTTTGGATGCCTTTTTTGTGTTTTTCTTGTCTGAGCTCTGTGGCTAAAACTTCCAGTACTATGTTGAATAAGAGAAGTGAAAGTGGACATCCTTGTCTTGTTCCTGATCTTAGGGGTGAAAGCTTTTAGTTTGGTCCACTGAGTATATTGGCTGTAGGTTTCTCGTTATGGCCTTCATTATGTTGAGGAATGCTCCCTCTAGTTCTGCTTTTTTGAGCTTTTATCATAAATGGGTAATGTATTTTATCAAATGCTTTTTTAGCATCGATTGATATGACCATGTGATTTTTGTCTTTCATTTTGTTTATGTGCTGTATTACATTTACTGATTTGTGAATACTGTACCGCCCTTGTATCCCTGGGATGAATCCCACTTGATCATGCTGTATGGTCCTTTCAATGTATTGCTGGATGCCAATTGCCAATATTTTGTTGAGGACTTTAGCATCTATGTTTATCAGATACTGGCGTGTCATTTTCTTTCTTTGTTGTGTGTTTATTTGGTTTTGGAATTAGGATAATACTGGCCTCGTAAAAAGAATATGGGAGACTTCCCTCTCCTTGAATTTTTTGAAATGGCTTGAGGAGTTAGTTCTTTGAATGTTTGCTAAAATTAATCTCTGAAGCCATCCAGCCCAGGGCTTTTGTGTGCCAATTTTTTTATTACTCCTTCAATTTCACTAGTTGTTATGAGACAACTGACATTTAATGAACACTGCTTCAAACACTGCTCCAATGGTTTTATATGCACTGAGAATTTAATCATTACAATACCCTATAATCCCCACTAAACAGTGAGGAAACTGAGAAACAAGTACATGCTTTTTACTACTCCACTATAATCTGTGTCAGAAGTCAGCACACTTGTCTCATCAGCCAAACAGTCAATATGATTGGCATTGCAGGCCACACACCATCTCTGTCTCTACCGCTCAACTCTGCTATTCTAGTGTAAAAGCAGAAATGGACAATGTATAAATAAATGGTTATGACCCTGTTTCAACAAAACTTTACCAATAAAGTAAATAAAGGCTGCAGGGCTTTACTTGACCCTAGCATCCTAGTGTATAGACCTGTGATCTATATTTCTAGTTGTGCAGGAGAACTTGGTCTGAGACATGTACTGTCAAAATACAAAACTGTTACTCGTAGATAATGCCATTTTTCACTTCCTGTTATCCATTTTGATCTTGTGGATCTGCATCACTGAGGCAATTTGCTTTAGATGCACAATGTGTCCAAGGAACAAAACTGCAATTTATAAGAGCCAACCAGACTCTTTGCCTTGCAAAGGAGCCAGTAACAGGGTATCTCCAACATAACCCACATCAGGGTAGGGAGGGAAGTGCGGGCCTGGCATTTTTAAACATGATATGAGATTCCTCCCCCACAAATTATAACACCAGAACTCATCAGAATCCCCCATCATAAGAACAGTGTCTTTTCAGAGGGTATCTGAGGCAAAGAATGAGAGAGTAACACCCCTATGTTGTTTATGATTTAATGTTAGATGTTTCAGTATTGACAGTGTGTAAATTAAATTTCTCCCACATCTTAGGTTTTGATAGTCACCATTTGAAGTGCACTAATCAGGAATGCATACTCCAGAGTTAGTTAGCTTGTATCTGAAGGACTTTATTTCAGAGGCCCTCACTCCATAGGGAGCTACTACAAACCTTCCAAATACGGATATGTAAATCTGCACCAGACGCCTGGTTACTTAACATGAGGATATGTGGTTGTATAGCACATATTTACCTCAAAAGTCTTCTGAGGGAAATGGAACAATCTGTCAAGACCAGCAGCTTTACATATTTGAAGTAGCACCCTAGATCTAGAACTCTGTTCTTCTGGATCCATGTGCTACCACTAAACGAGGGATTCTCTCACTGTGCCTATAAACATGTTAACTGACTCTGCCTTGATATACTGTGTCTTTGCCACAAAGAGCATTTTTCTTGCAAAGTGATTTGATTAAGTGCTCAGAGGCCCTAACAGGACAAAAGTAGGAACTGATTACAAAAATGTCATGCAAGTGTGTTTGTGCCTGCTCATTAATAATGTTTGCACATGTGCCAGAGTGTGGTCTGAGAGTTACTTTTCATTACAACATACCACCTGGTAGCAAGGTTATAGAAAAGGAAATATATAGCTCCCATATGCCTTTAATTTTCTGAAGTTATTCTTATCTACCAAGAAACCATGATAATAGTTTGATGGATTAACTTAAGTCAGGTTACACAGATGGGTTTATTTCTTTATCCAGAATATCTTTTGTTCAAATTGTTTTATTCTGTGCCATGGTAGGTAACAAAGACACAAAAATCGTGAACCCTATTGTCCAGGAAATCACAGATTGGTATTGCAGGGAAAAGAAAATGTAGTGAATATATTTTAATACTTTCTAAGGGTTGCTATTTTCAGACTTTGCATTGGCTTCTAACTCAATTTATAGAGCATTTATCAGCCACATTGATATACATCCATTTTCACCAATCTTGTGTTACGGCTAAGGAAACTGGAAAATGAAAAATTATAAATACAGCTCAAGAAAAATCTGATTATTTTCCTAAAGCCTTCATGTATTTGTTAGTAAGAATGATTAAAGAAGTAAGTGGGAGGGCATACAAAAGATTGCAAGCAAGTTGTACTTGAATGGCAGAATAGAGAAGTAATTCAGGGAACAAGATCCTTATCCAAAGTGACTTTGAAATCTCTATTACATAACCAATCACAAACAAAACCGTGTTCAAATGCATTGACTCAATTCTCTCCAAAGAAAATCCACTCCAGTACAAAGAGCAAGCTAAAAACAGTTGAGCTGCCACAATAAATCGGTCTTCCAAGACCTTCGCACAAGTGTACACGTCTGGCTTGTGTGTGGTACTATTGAAACCAGAAACTGACTACTGGATAATCACATTTGTAATTACATTCCTGAAATCAAATAGCATAATTCAAAAGGGTTTTAATTCTGAGCCCAGTCTTGCATTTTAATCCAGTCTGGTTTTATCTGAAAAGACCACAGCTGCTACCAGTAATGAAGACATAGATACAAAGACTTGAGTCACACACACACACACACACACACACACACACGACATGTAGTCTTTGTTTTCCTTTCTGTCATAATAGTCAGAATATAGAACATGTTAGCAGTAAGCAGTAGCCCTGGAATCCTCTGTCACCCCTTAAAACTTAGCAAGAGAAGACAGTGACATTGATTACACAGTGACAATAATATTTTAATCCTCCAAATCCCTGAAAGTGTGAAGAAGGCAAAGTTACCTGGCTTTGACAGAGTCCTCCTATCTTAATGAAAATCAAAAGTAAACAGCTCTGCCTTGGTAGCCATTACAGTCAGGAAGAGTCTCCTGATAACCTACCAGGGGTGTGCAACCTTTTGGTGTCTGTGGGCCACACTGGAAGAAGAAGAGCTGCCTTCGGCCACACATTAAATACATTGTGACACATAATCACAAAAAATCTCATAATGTTTTAAGTAAATTCACAATTTTTTGTTGGGCCACATTTATAGCTATCCTGGGCTGCATGTGGCCCATGGGCCACAGGTTGAAAATCCCTAATTTTCCCATGACTCCTCCAGCTTCACATACATACAAAAAGATTTTTAGCCATGGAGTCAGGCTTTGGAGTCACATGATGACTTCCAGTAAATAAAGTCACAATCTAATGTCTGGGAGTCAAGGTTTCCAGTTACTAGAATGCCAGTAGATCTCAAAATCTTATTTGTAGCTTTCCAAATCACTGGTGACACAACATAATCCCTAATTTACTTTTCTTTTTCAACGATTTTATTTATTTTATTTTTAGAGAGAAGAGAAGGGAAGGAGAAAAAGAGGGAGAGAAACATCTATGTGTGGTTGCCTCCTGTGCACCCTGTATCAGGCACCTGGCCTACAACCCAGGCATGTGCCCCGACTGGGAATCGAACCAGTGACCCTTTGGTTCTCAAGCCCATGCTCAATCTACTGAGCCACACCAGTCATGGCTCACTTGTGTTTTTGAAAATCCCTAGCACTTGGAAAACAACTATAGCAGCATCCCCTTCCTGACTCTACTCTGGTATTGCAATGAGCAGTCTCTTCACCTGTTGTCTCATTGCCTCCTGAATCCAGACCCCTACTGTAAATCCCCTCCACTCCCTCTTTCTATCTCCACACCCTAACTAACAGGCATACTTTTGTGATTTTAAAACTTCTAAGAAAACTCACTCCTTTCTACAAAATTATTGGAGAACCCCTTGTATACAACAGAAAAATGTTACAGACAAACCGTATACACATACTTTTGTGGATCAACATAGGAGAATACATGCACTGAAAGACTCAATAAAATTCTAAAGATAATTGCCAATTGCAATTCTTCAACTAATTTGGAATGGAGCCCTTTGAACATGAATTTTATTAAACAGTGAATGTTGAATCTAGCAGAGGTGAGAGGGCAGATGCTAAATTATATTAAATGCAGCCTAAATTATCTCACTTAAACAATCAAACAGGCTGGGCAGCTAAGTTGGTTAAGTATCATCCCAATACACCAAGGTTGTGGGTTTGGTCCTTGGTCAAGGCACATACAAGAATCAACCAATGAATGCATAAATAAATGGAACAACAAATCAATGTGTCTCTCTCCCTCTTTCTCTCTCTCCATCCCTTCCTCTCTGTAAAATCAATCAATAAATTTTAAAAAATTTAAAACAGGTTGGGGATCAGAGGACAGAAGGGAGATGAAGATGAAGTCATAGAAAATACAAGAATAAAAAGTAAGGAACAGCAAGTATTAAACTGACAGCTTATTCAAGTAGTGCATGGGAAGTTATGTGTTCAAGTAACAAACCAGAAAGAGAATATAAAGAGATCTATTAGAAAGATAACCTTGTACATAATATTTTGACCAAAGAAAAAAATAAAGCCTCCACATGAGAATTCTCTACTCAATGAATTGATTTAATATTTTTCACTCTGAAGTAGTCACACAGATTCTTTGTTTTACAGATAAGCAGTATGGCACACTAGAATGCACATGGTCTTAGAATAAAGTCCTGACTTCTTTAAGGTAGAAGTTTTCAATCTTGTTGCATATTAGAGTTACCTAGGAGATTTTAAAAATTCAGATGCCTGGGCCCTTCCCCCAGATATTCTGATGCATTGGGAGAGGCCTTGGCAAGTAGGGAAAGGCATACCCTGGAGATATTTGGGGTCTGGTTCCAGACCACTGCAGTAAAGAAAATAGTGTAATGAAATGAGTCACACAATTTGTTTGATTTCCCAGTGGATATAAAAGTCATGTTTACACTGTACTTCTGTCTACTGAGTGTGCAGTAGTATTTTGTCTAAAAAAAAAAACAATGTAGATATCCTAATTTAAAATACTTTATTGCAAAAAATGCTAACCATCATCTGAGCCTTCAGCGAGTCAGTCTTTCAATAGTACATGGTCTTGCCTGAATGTTAATGGCTGCTGACTGGTCAGGATGGTGGTTGACGACTATTAGAGTGGCTGTGGCAGTTTCTTAAAATGAGACAACAGTGAAGTTGGTCACATTGATTGATTCTTCCTTTTCTTTCTTTTTAATCATATTTTATCATTTATGCTATTACAGCTGTCCCAATTTTCCCCTTTGCCTACCTCCATCCACCCCCACCATTCCCTCAGACAATCCCTACACCATTGTCCATGTCCATGGGTTGTACATATGTGTTCTCTGGCTAATCCATTTACCTTCTTTCATCCAGTTCCCCCTGCAACCCTCTAATAGCTATCAGTCAGGTCTATGATTCCATGCCTCTGTTTCCATTTTGCTCATTAGTTTATTTTGTTCATTACATTCCTCTTAGAAGTGAGATCATATGGTGTTTGTCTTTCACTGACTGGATTATTTCACTTAGAATAAAATTCTCCAGGTCCATCCATGCTGTTGCAAAAAGTAAGATTTCCTTCTTTTTCACTGCTGCATAGTATTCCATTGTGAAAATATACCACGGGTTTTTTTGATTGACTCTTCCTTTAATGAACAATTTCCCTGTAGCATATGATGCTGTTTAACAGCATTGCACCTACAGTAGGACTTCTTTCAGGACTGGAGTCAATCCTCTCGAACTTTGCTGCTGTTTAATCAACTAACCTTATATAATATTCTAAATCCTTTCTTGTCATTTAA
Organism: Tonatia bakeri; assembly: GCA_004024845.1. NCBI lineage: Eukaryota > Metazoa > Chordata > Mammalia > Chiroptera > Phyllostomidae > Tonatia > Tonatia bakeri. The sequence goes on from PVIA01007190.1 coordinate 38,542, forward strand.
ACAACCTTCATGGCATTTTTCACCAGGAGCAGATCCTATTTCAAGAAACCACTTTCTAAGCTCATCTGTAAGAAGTAACTCGTCATCCATTAATGTTCTATCATGAGATTGCATTGTAGCATATCTCACAATTGAGTACATCTTCCTGCTCCACTTTTTAAAAAAGATTTTATTCATTTATTTTTAGAGAGAGGGGAAGGGAGGAAGAAAGAGACAGAGAGAAACATCAGTGTGTGGTTGCCTTTCATGAACCCCGTACTGGGGACCTGGCCCACAACCCAGGCATGTGCCCTGACTGGGAATCGAACCAGTGAACCTTTGGTTCACAGGTTGGGACTCAATACACTGAGCCACACCAGCGAGGGCTCTACTTTAATTTGAGCTCTCTTGCTATTTTCACCACGTTTGGAGTTACTTCCTTTACTAAAATCTTGAACAAAGTTATCTGTGAGGACTGGAATTGACTTCTTCCAAACTTCTGCTAAAGTTGATATTCTAACCTCTGCAGCAGTGTCTAACCTGCGGCCCTCAGGCTGCATCAGCCCAGGATGGCTGTGAATATGGCCTGACACAAAACGATAAATTTATTTAAATCATTATGAGATGTTTCTGTGATTATGTGTCACAATGTATTTAATGTATGGCCCAAGGTAGCTCTTCTTCCAGTGTGGCGCAGAGATGCCAAAAGGTTGCACACCCCTGCCAGAGTCAACATAATTACCTAACCCTTTGACATAAGAGGCTTGAAAAGAAATAAGTTTCAGTGAAACACTTCTTATACAACAAAAGAACTGTATATTTAACAATGTATGACATAAAAACTGGTATTAGATACTGTCACAAACTTTAGACAGCTCTGTCTTATACCAGCATTTTACCTGGCACTATCTTTCCTCTCCCAGATGGACTCACGCTAATTTTTACTTATCTCATTACAAAAGTCTCACAGGATCTTGTCTAATTAGCAATCCTTGATTCATAAGAAATGTCACATTTTGCTTCAACTTAAATTAGAAAATTCATGCCATTTCAAGGTTCAGAATGGTTTATTTGAATGAATTGAGTATGGAAAAGTGTCAAGAGATAAGAATCTGATTAAGTGCTGCAAGCTGGCTGATAGAGAAATCTATAAAAGAAGTTCAGCTGCTTCCAGCAGAGGAGGTGGAACTGCTGAAGGGAACTGTAATTCTGAGTCATAGGAGGGCTAAATATATTTTGTGCTACAGGAGAAGGAAATGTCTTTCTGAATGGTATGAAGAGACTCCAATTGGTATAAAAAGACAGTGTATGCTGTAGGTGCATGTCTTCAACAGTTTGGAAGCATATGAGAATAAAAGTAGGGTATGGAAGTCTATAAACAGTTGTGTTTTATGGATGACTTCTCAAAATCTATCATTCCTTTCTGTATTTATTGCTTTTATCGCCGCCCCCCCCAAACCTCTGCAAGATGAGAGAGCTATCCCTGACCACATGATTAACAGGCTGTACACTGGAGAGGTAGCCAAATCAGATAAGAAACATCACAGCCAGGAGAAAAATTTTGAAACTTCAGCTGGTCTTATTCTTATCTCCAGAGATAGTACCGATTTCTAAAGAACTGGAGGTTGTAAATGGGTCGGCTGACAGACCAACAGCTAACAGCCTGGCTTCTGCAGAATAGGAAATTATGATACAGCCTAACATTTTAAACCTTATATTTGTTTAGCATATGTTTTATATTATCTTTTCCTGTTATAAAAGCAACATGTGAGCATTGTAAAAATTTAGAAAATAGACAAGCTTGGGAGAAAGTGACACCACCGTGATCCTTCATTTTAGATAAACTGCTAAAAACAACGGAAGTGACAAGGGAAAAATCCACTGCATTCTGAGAGTTGGGGGAAAGAGTGGAGATTGAGAGGCAGGCTGAAGGGGTAAAGAAAGGATGCATTCTCAGCCTTATAATTTTCTTCTCAATTTGCTCACTCAACATTTCCTACCTCTATTCCCACCCCCACAGCCTCTTACTATGCCCTTTAGAATTCCCAGTCTGTGTTCAACGAACTCCTCTACACCCTAAGCCAGTGCTTTTGCACTGGCATTACCATGAACTTGAATCCCCTGGGTATCTCATTAAACTGCAGATATTGATGCAGTGTGCCTGGAGTGGGACCTGAGACTGTGCGCATCCAAGAAGCTTCCAGGTGATAATGATACCACTGGTCAGTGAGGCAGCTTTGGAGTTGAAATTCCTAAAGCACTTCTCAGTTGATCATTTCATCATCTAAACTTTGAATCTGGATGTCCTCTGAGAACACTGCGTTCCCTTCAGTCTGCTGGAGTGGGGACTATTTTGTCTCTCACAGCCCACGCACTACAAGTGCCACTTTAAGGCAGTGATCTTCATCTACTCCTTTTGTGGAAAAAAATAAACTCTGGTTCCCTTGAAGCCCACGTCTTCCAATAATGCCAGCCCATCCCTTTCCCCATGGCAATCACTCACCAACTTCTTGTCACTCTTCCTTATTGATTGAAGGCATTTGCACATAGCATGAGGTATGATAGGAAGACACAATGAAGAATTTTATAGGAAGAGCCTACCAGACGTATATCATTATAAATTTTTAGTCACTATGTAAGAGATAAACAGCTGTTCACCAAAATTTGTTCTGACCTTTATAGGACAAAGTTTAAGACAAGGAGAAGCAGCACTGACGTCAGAGAGCTGGCCTGATGCTATCAATCAGGCCTGCGTGTTGTTGGGAGCTGGCCTGGCACTCACAAGGTCTTGATGTTCTGTTGAACATGAGCGATTTCACAGAACACCCACATCAAACAAAGCTACTCTGTGACCATGATGGATCAAGACAAAAACACAATCAATTAATCACATGCGAATACAGACAAAATGTGAACATTGTGCAAGCCACAGAAATGACCGACCATCACTTCATTTGGCTAATGTGAATAACTGCTTCTTCTATACCAATTACGGCTTTAGGCTGCATTAGTTGTCACTTCTCCTACATGATTTACTAAAGTAACCAACCATGAAATTAGCCCTGCTTCCTCACAGCACCTAGTCCAGAGCAAAAACCCTGTTTTCATAAGCTCTCACCCAAATCACCTAACTCAACCCCCAAACCCACAATAACCCATATCTAACACCATCTTCCTAAGAGGCCCCATGGTTCCCCATGCTGTGTGTTCTCCCCTGCCACATGAATAATAAACCCAACTGTTCAACAGTGGTTGTGTTTCTGAGGGCTTTGCCATTGACAGATGTTTCCCTCTGCTACCTCTTACTGCCAAGCTTTCCCACGGCTCACATTCCATATAAAAATAGAAATCTTCAAACTGTGGCTCCCCCATCTAATCACTACCAAACTCATAAACCTTCCTAGGAACTGCAACCATCCACTCTTTCTTCCCTGCAATAACAACAAAGTATTCCTTCTACCACCAAAAATCACTCCTGCTACATGCGCTGCAGATCCTATCCCATTCTGCCCCCTCAGCAACTGTTCGTGCTCCCCTTTCTCTCATTCTTCTTAATCCTCTATTTCAACTGAATCCTTCCCATAAATAATTAAACATACTCCAGTACTTCACATTTTAAGAAACTCTCCCTCTGACTACTATAACAGAGCAAAATTGGAACCGTGGGGAATTGTAACCCACCCCACCACTCTTTTGACACAGTGTCTGTAAGTGCTGACTCTGACTCACACGTAGCTTGCAGGCAAACAGCATGTTTGTATAAGAATCCTAGGAACTGGTTTCAAAAGATATAGACTCCGACCCTCAGGCATCCCAGCTCTGGGAGGTTTGCTGACCTTCAGCCGTGGAGCCAGGATTATCTGAAGCCAGGATGACTAAACCAGGATGACGCACATCGGACCATCGCTTCCCTTATCGAGATGAACTGTGCCCATCAGCACGTAGAGAACTTTTCAGCTCCTTCCCTTGATTTCTTTGTCCTGTTCCCCACCCCACCCCCCTTATAAAATCATCTGCCTCCACTGAGAGGTGAATATAGGCTTTGAGACATGAGTCCCCATCTTCTAGATAGCTGGTATCTGAATAAAACCACTTTCCTTTACATCAGTACCTGCCTCTTGGTTACACTACCACTTTACTTCATGAAAAAAGTTTCTGATTTGATTTATCTATAATTGCTGCCATTCCCTTCCAGTTCACTGTCTAACCCACTTCAGTTAGGCTGTTTCCTCTACTACTCAATTTGACATCTCTAGTGGATGTTACAAACTACTTTATTTTGGCCAAATCTAGTAATTACTTATGTGTTCTCAGTTGACATTGCAGAAGCATTACATGTGGTTGTCCAGTCAATCTGTTCTGAAATACTTTCTTACCTTGGTTTTCTTGATAACACTGTCTCCCTGTCCTCTGTCCTCACTGGCCACTCCTTCTCAATCTCTTTTAGAGATTTGTTGAAAAGACTCTTCTTTCCCCATTGAGTGGTGTAGGGTATTCCTATATTTAGAGTGGAAAAGAAGATGATGAAGAACCAGCGAAGAAGAGTTATACCATACTAATAAAACACTCAATATAACAATGACACCAAACCTCTGCAAATTAAGCTAGATCATCAATGCAATTTCAATTGTAATCCCTCAAAATGTCTTTCTGATGAATCTGACTAACTCTAACATTAATGTGGAAGAGCAAAGACAAAACTCAAAATGAAAGAATAGAGTGAAACAACTCCCCCAAGACCTTAAGACTTACTATTAAACTACACAAAATAAGACAATTTGCTATTCAAACAGGAGTAGATAAATTAATAGTGAAACTATAAATAGTGCTATCCAAATACACACACAGTGAGAAACTTAATATGATATGGCACCAAAGATGACTGGAGAAAGGACACAATGTTTACTAATACATTATATTGGAATGACTTGTTTCCCATATGAAAAAGAAGAAATTGTGCCCTAGCTCACATCTTACCAAAAAGTCAATTCTGGATAGTAAATAAATAAATGTAAAGGGAAAAGCTTTAAATCTTCCAGAAGGATGACATTAGCAAGATGGTAGAATAGGAGGTCCCCTGTTCAGGTCCTCCCTCAGCAACAAAAACTTGGCAAACATCCACAGACAAAAGTGCCTTGGTGGGGACTGTGGGATCCAAGTTAGAGCTTACAACACCCTGGTAGAGCCCAAGACCAAAAAAGGCTGTTTTTAGGAGGCAGGCCCATGCTCAGGCGGTAAGCTCACTAACTGTGGTCCAAGCTACAGACTCAGAAACAGTCCCATCCCCCTGTGGACCTAATTATAGTCCAGTCTTACCACCAGCACTATCCATCATGTGACCAGGGAGTGGCCATGCCCTTCCATGTCTTAGGTAACAGACCGCCAAATTTCATCCCAGCTATGAACCTTCCAGTGGATTGTGACCCAACTCCAAGCCTCTCTTAGCCAATGAAGAAGGGAACTCCTCAGCCAATCCAAAGACCTACCAGGAGAAATTCCTGTCCACACCCCCACAGAAGGCTGGCCAACCTCAGTTCATGTGTGGATCCAGAAGCAGTCTTGAAACTTGGCTCTAACCTCTCTCATCCACAGTCAGTGAGTGGTCCTGCCCACCTAAGAACCTCAAAATAGACACATCTGTCCATGCCTTTTGGGGGTAAACCTATAATATTCTTCCAGCTCTGCCTAGTTGCATTCTAGGGCCAGTCCTGCCAAGCCAGCAACATGTCCAGTGAACTAGCAGGAGCCTTCCCCAGAGATCCAATGGGAGCCATACCAACCCATGTATCTGAAAACAGGCCTACCATCTACAAACCTTAAAAAGGACCCTTTTCCCAGTACCAGTCCTATTGACCAAAGTCCTAGAGGTAGTCCCACATATCAAGGAACCAGACAAGGCCACACCTGCCCAAGCCCCAGTAACAAGTCCACCAACCATGGACCCTGCGACACATGCAACAGCAGTCATGTGAACAAATTCCATTCACTGTGATCCAGGAGGTAGTAACGTCAGCTAAGGCATGTGACTCAAAAAGGTCATTGTCATTGTAAAACACAGTCTGTAAGGACTGGAAAAGAGTTTGGTCTCTCAAATGTACAGAAACAATGCAAGGTTACATGGATTGCAAAGAATTAGACAAACATGACACCACCAATAGAAAAGAATACAACTCTAGTAACCAACTCCAAGAAATGGAAAATTGAAGAATTGCCTGGAAAAGATTCAAAATAATCATTCTGAAAAAGGTCAATGAGATGAGGGAGAACACATATAGACAACTAAATGGAATCGGAATAAAAAAGCAAGAACAAAATAAGAAGTTTAATCAAGAAATAGAAACCAGTTAAAAAGAACCAAACATCACTGGCCACATGGCTTGGCTGGTTGCAGCATTGTCCCTTACACCAAATGGTCACAGCGTTCAATTCCCAGTAAGGCACATACCTAGGTTATGAGTCGATCAGTCTCTCTCTCTCTCTCTCTCTCTCTCTCTCTCTCTCTCTCTCTCAATAAACATGTCCTCTGCTGAGGATTAAATAAAGTAAAATAAAAAGAATAAAACAAGCTGAAGAATACAAGGACAAAACTAAAAAAGTCAATGGAGACTTCAATTGCACACCCAATCATGCAGAAGAACAAGTCAGTGAACTCAAAATAAGGTCATTAGAAATTAGCCAATTAGATGAACAACAGAAAAAAAAACAAAACAAATGAAAAGTAGTGAATAAAACATGTGGGACAACATATACAAAAGATTGTATACACTGTGTGACCCCAGAAGGTGAAGAGAGAGAGAGAAAGGGGAAAAATGATTATTTAAAGCAATGATGTCTGAATACTTCCCAAATCTTGGGAGGGATATGGACAGCCAGATTGATGAAGCTCAAAAAACCCAAGGCAGAACAACTAAAAAAAATTGTTTGAACTAATAAATTCAGAAAAGTTGTAGGATACAAAATCAACATACAAAAATTACTTGCACTTTTAAAAGCAAAAAGCATCCAAATTGGAAAAAAAAAAGATAAAACTATCATTCTTGGCAAAGGACATAATAATAAATATAGAGAATCCTAAAGATTTCACCAAGACTACCAGAACTTATAAATGAATTCGGCAAAGTAGAAGGATACAAAATTGGACCCAAGGAGGAACACACCAAGGCACATCATAATTAAGCTACCCAACATTAAAGATAAAGAAAGAATGTTAAAAGCAGCAAGAGGAAAGGAGACAGTTACCTACAAAGGAGTTCCCATAAGACTACCAGCTGATTTCTCAAAAGAAACCTTACAGGCAAGAAGGGGCTGGAAAGAAGTATTCCAAGTCATGAAAGGCAAGGACTTACATCCAAGATTGCTCTATCTAGCAAAGCTGTCATTTGGAACGGAAGGGCAGATCAAGTGCTTCCCAGAGAAGGTCAAGTTAAAGGAGTTCATCTTCACCTAGCCCTTATTATATGAAATGTTAAAGGGAATTATCTAAGAAATAGAAGATAAAAAACTATGAATAGTAAAATGACAACAAAGTCACAACTATCAACAACTGAACCTAAAAAAAAAAAAAAAACTAAGCAAACAACTAGAATAGGAACAGAACCACAAAAATGGAGATCACATGGAGGGATATCAGTGGGGAGGGGGAGGTGAATAATGGAGGGGAAAGGTAGATGGAATAAGAAGCATAATTGGTAGGCACAAAATAGACAGGGGGATTAGGAATAGTATAGGAAACAGAGAATCCAACGACCTTATATGTATGACCCTTGAACATGAAGGCAGAGTGGAACATTGGAGTATGAGGGGTGCAGGGTGGAAGGGGGATAAAGAGGAGAAAAAAGTTGGAACAACTGTAATAGCATAATCAGTAAAATATACTTTAAAATAATACAATAATTAGTAAATAAAGAATCTCCTAGGAAAAAAAGCACAGGCAGTAAACTCTCTAACATTTCTCTTAGCAATATTTTATCTGATATATCTCCTTGGGCAAGGAAAATAAAAGAAAAATAGGACTACATCAAACAAAAACGTTTTGCACAGCAAAGGAAATCATCAACAAAACAAAAGGACAACATACTGAATGGAGGAAGTCATTTCCAAATAATATATCTAATAAGGGGTTAATATTCAAAATCTATAAAGAACTCATACAATTCAACACCAACAAAACCCCATAAAATCCAATTAAAACATGGGCAGAGCACTTGAATAGACACTTCTCCAAAGAGGACACACAGGTGATCAACAGACATATCAAAAGATACTCAACATCACTAATCATCAGAGAAATGCAAATTAAAACCATAATGAAATATCACCTCATACCTGTCAGAATGGCTATCATCAATAAATCAACAAACAGCAAGTAATGGCAAGGATGTGGAGAAAAGGGAACCCTAGTGCACTGTTGATGGGAATGCAGATTGATGCAGTTACTGTGGAAAGCAGTATGGAGTTACATCAAAAAATTAAAAATGGATCTGACCTATGACCCAGCAATTCCACTTCTGGGTATACATCTAAAGAAACTCAAAACACTAAATCAAAGACAGCATTATGCTAAGTGAAATAAGCCAGGTGGTGAAAAACAAATACCATATGATCTCACCTATAAGTAGAACCTGATCAACAAAACAAACAAGTGAGAAAAATAGAACCAGAAACATGGAAAGAAAGAACAAATTGACAGTAATCAGAGGTGGGAAAGGGGATAATGGGCAAAAACAGGGGAAGGGTCATCAAGGAACATATATAAAGACACATGGACATGGGAGTAAAAGACAGAAGACTGGACTTGAACAATTAAAATTAAGAAATTAAAAAAAAAGATACATGGACAAAGCCAAAGGCATGTAGGATCAAAGGTGGGAGGTAGGATGGATGGGGGGAGGAGCAGTGGTGGTGGGGGGAAATGGAGACAACTGTACTTGAACAACAATTAAAAAAAAGGAAGAAACACTCAAATAAAAATGACTCAAGATCCCATTGGCTATAAAAAGAAAGAGCTATGTACCTCTATGTTCATTGCCACATTATTTACAATGGCCAAGATATGAAAGCAACTGAAGTGCCCATCAATAAATGAGTGGATAGGCCCACCTGGTGTAGCTCAGTGGACTGAGCATGGGCTGTGAACCAAAGGGTCACTGGTTTGATTCCCAGCCAGGCCTCATGCCTGGGTTGTGGGCCAGGTCCCCAGTGGAAGCCACATGAAAGGCAACCACACATTGATATTTCTCTCCCTCTCTTTCTCCCTCCCTTCCCCTCTCTCTAAAATAAGTGAATAGAGGTGATGCACATATACGATGGAATATTACTTGACCATAAAAAGAATGAAAGGTTACAATGTGAAGTATGGATGGACCTGTAAAGTACGGATGTGCCTAGAGGGTATTATGTTAAGTGAAATAAGTCAGTCAGAGAAAGACAAATACCATATGATCACTTACATGTGGAATCTAAAGAACAATATGAACAAACAAACAAAACCAAAACAAGATACAGGGAACAAACTGATGGTTGCCAGAGGAGAAGGGTGTTTGGAGCCTGGTGAAAAAGGTAAAGAGAATAAGAAGTACAAATTCATTGTTACAAAATAGTCACGGGAATGAAAAGTTTAGCATAGGGAATGAAGTCAATAATTTTAGTAAGTATGTATGGCGCCAGCTGGGTACTTGAAATATCTGAGGAATCAAATATTATATCAGACAATCATATGCTGTACACCTGAAAGCAATCTAAAATAATATTGTCAACCACAATTGAAAAATAAAATTTTTAAAAAAATTATTGTACTTTATACACTAACAACTATCTGAAAAAGAAGTTATGAAAACAATTCCATTTATAATAGCATCAAACAATATAATATTAGTAGTAAATTTAATGAAGTGAAAGATTCATATACTAAAATTATAACACATTGATAAAAGAAATCGAAGAAGAAATAATAAATGGAAGCATATCCTGTGCTCACAGATTCAAAGAATTAATACTGCTAGGATGTCCATACTATTTAAAGCCATCTACAGATTCGATGCAATTCCTATCAAAGATCCAATGGCACTTTACACAGAAATAGAAAAAAAACAATTCTAATGGTTGTGTGGCACTACAAAAGACACTGAATAGCTACAGCAATCTTAGAAATAAGAACAAAACTGGAGGCATTATACTTCCTGATGTCAAACTATGTTACAAACCTATAGTAATTAAAACAGTATGATACTGGGATAAAAATTAGACATATAAACTACTGAAACAGAATAGACAGTACAGAGATAAACTCACACACATATGTTCAGTTAATGTTTGACAAGAGTGCCAAGAATGCACAGTGGGAAAAGGATAGTCTCCTTAATAAACTGATCTGGGAAAATGGGATATTTAGACACAATAGGATGAAATTAGACCCTTATCTTAAACTACACACAAAAATAAAGTCAGAAGGTATTAAAGATTTAAACATAAGACACAAAACTATAGTACTCCTGGAAGAAAACATAGGGGGAAATCTTTATGACATGGATCTTGGCAATGATTTCTTGGCTATAACAACAAAAGTACAGGTAACCAAAGCAAAAATAGAGAAGTGGATTGCATCAAACTAAAAAGCTTTTGCACAGAAAAAGAAAGCATCAACAGAGTGAAAATTCAATCTACAGAATGGGAGAAAATATTTGCAAAACATATATCTGATAAGAGGCTAATATCCAAAATACAAGAGAAACTTGTATAACTTAATAACAAAAAAAAGTGGGCATGACACTTGAATACACATTTATTCAAAGAAGACTTACAAAGGGCCAATAAGTATATGAAAATATGCTCAGCATTCCTAATCATCAGGGAATTGCAAATCAAAACCAAACTGAGATATTACCATATACTAGTTAGAATGTCTATTATCAAAAAATGAATAACAAGCATTGGCAAGGATGTGGAGAAAAAGGAATGCCTGTGCAGTGTTGGGAGTGTAAATTGGTATAATCAGTATAAAAAACAATAGGGAGTTTTCTCAAAAAATTAAAAGTGTAACTACCATATGATCCAGCAATTCCACTTCCATGTATATATCCTAAGAAAATGAAATCAGCTCTCAAAGAGATATCTGCACTGCCACATTCATTTCAGCTTAATCACAGTAGTCAAACATGGATTCAAACTGTCTGTTTATGACAACACAGTTGAACTGGAAGGACATTATGTTAAGTGAAACAAGCCAGACACAGAAAAACAAATACCATATGATCTCATTTATATGTGGAATCTGAAAAAGTGTAACTCAGAATTGCAGAGCATAGAATGGTGGTTGCCAGGGTGTCTGTGGGGGGTGGGGAAAAGGAATAGGGAAGTGCTAGTCAAAGAGTACACATTTTATAAGATAAATAAATTCTGGGGATCTAATGTACAGCATGGTGACTATAGTCGAAACACTGTTGTATACTTGAAATTTACTGAGAGTGAATCTTGAGTGAGCTCACTACACACAAAAAAAATTAACTGTGTGAGGTGATGGATGTGTTAATTAGCTTAATTGTGGTAATCATTTTATAATAATATACAGATATCAAATTATCACATTGTACACTTTAAATATATACAGTTTTAATTTATTACTTATACCTCAATAAAGCAGGAAAAATACAAATTATTAAAATTACAGAAGGAAACACATTAGACTATTTTTGTGACACCTGAGTGGGGAAGGATTTGTTGAAACACACACATATACACACACAATAAAATAAAACATTGAAAAATTCAATGACCTTAACATTGGTAAGTCCAGTCATCAAATAGCCATGATGGAGAAAGGAAAATGTAAGACATAAACTAAAAAACATGTTTATTAGTATCCAATACTGTATTAGTATATAAAGAACTATAAAATCAATGACACAAATATAAAAAATTGTAAATGAGCAAAAACCAGACATTCCACAAAAGAGAGAGTAAGCATGGCCAATCATCCTGAAAACCTCTGAACCTTATAAGTGATCACAGAAATGCAATCTAAGCTCAAAATGAGATAGCATTTCGTGTACAAATAATGAGCAAAAATTAAAAAGTCTGACAGCAGGTTAAGATGTTAAGCAAGAGAAACTAAGACAATACTGGTGAAAGTGTTAATTGGAAAACAATATGGCTTTATTTTATAGAGCCAAACAGCTCACGCACTATGACCTGGCAAGTCCATTCCCAAATACACACCCTAGAAAAAGCCTTGAACATGTTAACCAAGAGACATATATAGGAAGGTTTATAAGAACAAAATCTTGTGAACTCAAATGTCCATCCAAAAAAAATGGAAACATTGTGAAATAGTCATGCAACAATTTTGTTAGATTTTTTCAGATTCCACATATAAGTGAGATCATACAGTATTTGTTTTTCTGTGCCTGGGTTATTTTACATAACATAATGTCCTCCTGGTTCAACCATGTTGTCCCAGACACTGAAGGTTGATTCCATATTTTGCTACTGTGAATAAGGCTGAAATGAATATGGCAGTGCAGATATCTCTTTGAGATACTGATTTCATCAACCTGGATACACCCTACAAATATAATGTTGTTTTTTAATGAGTTATATAAATACTACTCATTTTATGTAGCTCAAAAACAAGTAAAACTCTTCCTTGTTTAGAGATTATACATATATGGTAGAACCACTGTAAAAATGAAGGAGCAGCCCTAACTGGTGTGGCTCAGTTGCTTGGGCATTGTCCTGCAAAGCAAAATGTTGTGGGTTCGATCCTGGTCAGGCCACATACCTGGGTAGCAGGTTCAGTCTCCAGTCAGGGCGTTTTTGACAGAAAACCAATTGATGTTTCTCTCCCTCTCTTTCTCTCTCCCTTTTCCTCTCTCCTAAACTAATTAAATAAAATATTTTTTGAAAAAGAAGGACAAAGGAATGATACAAATTTTAGAATAGTAATGTGGGGATATGATATGGGAAGGGTATTGAGGAAGCTTCCACAGCTGACATCAAAAATACCTAGGATATTGGTCATCCTCTAGTATTTAAAATTGGGTAGTAGGTTCAGAGGTATTCATTTTTATTTTATTATCATTATTCCTAACTTATATATAAGTTACATATATTATTTAGATATAACACATTAATGAAATTAAAGTTTTAAAGTGTATCTGCATAATATATAGGTATTTTTACTTTTTTTACAGATATACTTTAAACATTTAGATCATGTCACTTCTTTACTTGAAACATTTCAAAGGCTTCCCCTTTTGATCTACATAGCCCTGAGTTATCTAGCTATGTAACCTCCTCCTATATTTCATTCCCCCTCCCGTTTTACTACACACTGGCCCACTAGGCTTTCTTTTACCTCTTGAAAGCGGCAAGGTCTTTCCTGACTCAGAACCTTGTGCGTAACTATTCCTTCCACATGGAAGAGAAAAAAAACAGCAAAAAAAAAAAAAGTTAAAAAAGGTAGTAGGTAATAAAGCATCACAGCTTCCAAAATTAAAATTTGTCCAAATTTTCAAAGCATGTTTCCCATCTTTAAGGAATCACCAGATTCTTAGAGAAAAGCGGTAGTCCCTGGATGTCAGCACCGACTAGACTGCCCGTTGCAAGCAGTCATTTCTCAACCACTTTATTTCCTATGGCTGAATACTAAGTGAGCATATCACCAGGACGGAGGCCTCCGAAATGCCTAGAGACCTCGCATGCCCTATTCTGAGTCAAGGACCCAAGTCATGGTCATCTTTCATAATTACCATCCCTTCTGACCCATCTGTCAGGAGAACCACTGTTTATTCCCAAAGCAGTCCTGGCCCCAGCAGAAGTACAACTTTTTAGTTTGCATATTTTACATTCTGTTCTCTGTGGTTAAAGACTATTATACTATTATTGTGTCTGACAAATATAACCCAGCAGGTATCATGACACCACTTGGAGTTGAACATTTTGAAGGATTTATGTCATAAGAAAACACACTAACAAATATAGCTGAACAGATGGATCCTGATCACAGATTCAGAAAGGTTGAACACAGCAAGTAGTGAAGATTGATACTTACCTACAAAGCAGCAATCTGGACTTAGAGAACAGCAGGCTGCCACAGATATTTGGCATATTTATTGAACCATTAAAAGAGTTTCACGGTCCTCCTAATTATTATACCTACCTCTGGTTACATAGAGCCAGTCTATAGTGAGTTTTCCACTGATTTATTTAACTCTTAAATACCATAAACTTCTAAGCAATACCTATGTTCATGCAGAGGCAATACATTTTCTGCCATACTATTAAACATTGTTTGCACTTTAGAAATGTCAGTGATATTTGCAGTTCTGAACACTGTTTTATGCCATTTCAAAGGTGCAGTTGTTAAGAGTCAAAAATATTCATGTTTAAAAGCCTCTCTCATATAAATGGCTCAGGGTCAGAAGACAGGAAAAAATCTCTGTTTCATCTTAAATCTGTTCAAATGCATTATATAAAAGAATGTCAAGAAGAAAATAAATCCTGGAAGAGTCGCCTGCTTTGCAAAATGAAATGAAGTCTTAGATTAATCTCCATTCTCCTGCACAGTTTGTAAGAGTGTTTCGCAACTAACAAGTTTCAACACATCAGTAAAATCACTCCATTCAATCTATAATATTTAGCTAAACACTGAAGATAAGATTGTGCTTTTGATTGATCGCAATGGAATATGTCCTCTTCCCTGGAAACTGAAGCTGCCACAGTTTGTGTATGTTAAAACATGCTCTCATTTCCTGAGTTTATGTCTTCTACTTAAATCCCATGACCTTTAAAGAACTCCATGAAAATTAAAGCTGTTCAGCATGTCCAAGAATCCAATGTGGTGATCAGAAGCCACATTGCCCAAGTTCATACATTCACGAGAGGTCAAGCCATTGCAGCCTAGCCTCTTGTTGATGTGTATTACACTAACCAAAATAATTTAAAACAATTATTCATTTATTCAAGTTTTTGAGCAGCTATTCAGAGCCAAATATAGCATTAGACACTACAGAGAACTCTATGAAGAAGAGGGGCAAGGTCTCCCAACACCTATAGAGCTCAGTCTACTGGTTAGGATAAACATTAAATCAAAATGAAGTGAGATGCATGATAAAAGGGAAATGAGATTACTTTGAAAGTACACAATAGAAAGGTCATGAGTGGCCTGAGGGGTCAGAGAAGACCTCAGTGAAGTGGCATATCAAAGAAGAATAGGAATCATATTTAGAGAAGCCAATGGCTTCGGTTCCAACAAATCTGTAAGCTACTCTCATCCTAGATTGTAAGATACCCTTGTAGCTGCTCCTGCTATTTAACCACTCTTCTTTTTTTAAAGAGAATATAACAGAAATTCTTTTATCCCCCAGCTACTATAAGATACCATGGTTGGACAAATAATGATTTATGTCTTTTAATAGGTAAGTTCCTTTCTTCTCTAATGTGACCTCTCCTATTTCAAATGTGAGGAATGAAGCTAAAGTTATCCCAGGAGGAAGTTGACATATTGGCCCAGGGCAACAAAGGAGCCAAATATTTTGCCTTTAAGTTCAAAAGCCTCCAAGCTTATGTAATGCAGCAAGATTCAGACCCACTGAGACTATCCTCACCCCTTCATACCTTGTTCTGAGTAGAGCAGAAGGATAATTTAGAGTGGAATACCAAAGATTTGTCACCACTCTTTGGGGAGCTGAAACTGGAGGAAGAGCAGTATCAAGCTTGGAAAGAAGTACCATGCTGGCATGACACAGGACAAATGATGTCATGCTCATTGGTGACACTGGCAAAAAAAAAAGAACATTTGAAAACGCTCCTAAACTTGTGCAGCTCCAAAGTTTCCATAGGTACCCAATGGGGCATAAAAGTTAACAGAGAGAGCTAGTCGGTATCCCAGTGTCCCAGGACTGACAAAAGAACAGGCAATAGTGATAAGGACAGCTCTACCCACACCACAACCCAACACCCCCTCTCTGGAATCAGGAGAAGCTGTAGTTGCATAATGGCCATGTGCCAAACTGAGAATTGTTATTAGCAGTTTAGACCATGTAGAACTGTATGAGAGGGATACAGAATACAATCAGATGCCTTTACACTAGAAGAATGACGGCTCAGGTGGGAACTTACAAAAAAGAATCCTGAAGTAACTCAGGTAGTAGAAATTAGTTCAAAGAAGTTAGCTATGTATTTGGAAATGGGGCAGTTTGAAGACTTTTATCAATTTAAATTAGATAATAATGAGGGAAGAATGATGTAAGGATATAACTTGAATTTGAAAGAAACCAAACCCAGTTGAAGGATATGGACCTAGTGTCACCTGTCACCATATTGATTAAAACAGGGTCC
This sequence comes from Tonatia bakeri, assembly GCA_004024845.1. Taxonomy (NCBI): domain Eukaryota; kingdom Metazoa; phylum Chordata; class Mammalia; order Chiroptera; family Phyllostomidae; genus Tonatia; species Tonatia bakeri. The sequence goes on from PVIA01007190.1 coordinate 54,856, forward strand.
CAATTGAATCAATTGCCCACAAATAGAATCTCCATGGAATGTTGTTGCCTATATGGTACAACATCCAATTCTCAAATCTCTGGCTCTTAAGTGATCTTACTTCAGCTGTAATGGCAAGCCCAGCTTATCCCACCTAAGGTGATGCTCTCCTCATCTTAGGACTAAGTGTGTTACCATATGATCTCACCTATAAGTGGAACCTAATCAACAAAACAAACAAATGAGCAAAATAGAACCAGAGACTTGGAAATAAAGAACAAACTGACAGTGACCAGAGGAGAGGTCAGAGGTGGATAATGAGGAAAGAAGGGGAAGGTACAAACAAAGGAACATGAATAGAGGACTCACGGGCACGGACAACGAGAGGGGATCCACTGTGGGAGTGGGGGAGACGGGGCAGGGGAGATCAATAGGGAAAAAGGCAGAACAACTGTAACTGAATGATAAAAATTTTAGGAAGGTGTGGAATAAAATGTAGAGATAATGAAGTGAATCAAATGCATAGTACTAATACCAATGTGTGAAGGTCAGAATAATAGGTGCCCAGTTGGTATTTAGTATACTTGTCATGGTGAAGAGAATGTGGTACATTTTAGAGTGACAGCTTAAACATAGAGAGATTCCAATTTTTTAAATTTCATTAACTGGTGATTTTTTATTAAAGTATATAAGATATTTTGACTATGCATTTTAAGTGTACTAGGATATTTAAAAGAATTCCATATTCTTTATATTTACAGGTTTGACTTATTAAATATATAACAGCTTTTCAAACACTTAGTATATTTTGCTTGTTGGGATCATAAGTTTACCTGGTCAGGTATTTGAAGTGCTTAAAAAGAAAATCAGATATACAGGGCAGGGTGGGGGCAAAAGTAGGTTTACAATTGTGACTATGTGAAACACAGAGTTCATTCATGTATTATTATTTATTAATTATTGTCTTATTTTCCATACAAACACCTATAAGGCCACGTTTGCCCCACACTGTGTTAGACTTAAATATGTACTTTGAAATGTTGAAGAGAATTGAAGTACCTAAGTTTACAAACAGGAATTCATTTAATTAAGCAAAATTTAGTCTGTTCAGAGTTGATCCAACATTAACCAAAGGCTGTTTTGCAAGTGATTGGCAAAATGTAACAGATTTACAGAACAGACTAAGATTTTAAAACTGAATTTAAAGGCCAGGAGAAAAGCACTTTTTAATATGTAATTTTAATAAGTTAACATAAAAGCAAGAAACTGAAAATAGTGTTTCCTACACAAAAAAAGTCCCTCTTAGACCTTAAAAAAATCACTGACAAAGCCTACTCATTCCCCCACAGACTATCTCAGTCACAATGTCAGGCAGCTCTGTGTATTTCCTGTATCCAAAATCAAATTAGTAGAGGCAGAAAATAAAGGCTTGGCAGTCAGGATATATTCTCGACTCCATCTCCCTAGCCTGTCTCCCATGACAGAGGGTGCAACACTCGAAAGGGCACTTTCCCTGCCTTCTCCACATCAAGTGGTAGCCCGTGACTCATTTCGGCTAAGAAGAAACTTTTGAAGACCCTCTGCTCTCCTGATGAAACAGGCATATACAAATGGAGAACTACTGGTTAATGATGGTTCTTCCCTCTTGCTTGCTGCCTTTGAAAGCTTTTGCAGTATCAGGATGTGCGATGGCCATTTTGTGACCATGAAGTGAGAAGCACAAAAGCGAAAAGCCAACATGCAAAGAATGGCAGAGCAGAAAGGTAGCACAGGCCTGGGACGCTGAACTGTCCCAACAACTTGGTGGCCACCTGCATCTGGATTTTTATATTAATACTACAGAATAAACAGCCTTGTGCTCTAAGGCACTGCAAGTTGATTTTCTCTTACTTTCAGGCAAAAGCCTTCCTGATGGCTATGCCACAGAAGATCACCTGGACTAGTAGGATCTCACAGAAGAGGATCAAGAAGAGAGCTTTTTTGAACTCTCTCCTCAAAAATGTCACATAGCAGCTGCATAAAGCCAACTCCCTACAAACATGATTGCCATGCACAGAAGCTTGAGAAAAACTGCAAGAAGATGGTGGAGAGAGAGAAAATGTGAGAGGATGTTTTAAATCTGAGTGTGGCTGAATTATGTGTATTAACGAAGATATCACAAATTTAGGGTGAGTTTACTGGTAGCAACTACATTGAGATATTTATTGGTATATTTATGGTTGTGGTTGTTACTTTCTACCACTGTAAGGTAGACTAAGAACTTGAGAAAGAAAAAGAATTCACTAACACAAAAATGGAGGAAGTAGTATTTTCATATGTGACTATGAAATTCATACATCCATATCTCCTCTCTAGCTGCTCAGCTCCCACGCTACCTGGCATCAGAAAAGAGATGAATTGGCAGATGAACCTGTTTACTTACTAGAAGGTATTTCAACCACTCCAGAATAAATTAACACATATATTGAGTCCCTAATATATGTCTGGTTCTGCTCAAGCTTCCTTTTTCTAATCTTAAATTCCTCCTAATATTTAGAGTAAACAGTTGATTTTGCACACTTGGGTGATTCAAACCACAATAGTTGAACATGAATCTGAACTAGAGACGTTGCAAGGCTATAGAAGGCTGAAAGTTCTGGAAAAAGTCAAGCCCTAGTCCAAAAAGAAGAGGAAAAAGAGATGTCCCTCTTCCTTACTTTTCCATGACTGGAAGTGTGGAGGTTCTACCTCCTTCCACACCAATCTCACTTTTGATTTCTTAAATGCCTGAAGAGAAGATGAAATGCTGAAATGTTGTCCTTTTTCATGATGCAGCTGAACCCAGTGAATTTTTCTGCCTATGTTCTGTAATACACACTTGGAATATAGGAAAGCATCATGGATGGAAAAAGTATTTCAAATGTTGTGGGGGTGGGAAGCATGAGAAACCAACTCAGCCAAACTTAATTTACTAAAATAGAGAGGAAGATGGAAGGCCACAAAGTCTAGCTTAATGAGGCTTTATTATTTTTAAATTTGGTTAAAAGGAAATTATTTTCCTTAATCATCCTCATCGACATCAACTAAGAGAGGAAGCTTAAAAATTTACCCATTAACTTTGTTGAAGCTTTATAGGTAAAATGCACACTCTTGTTTATCTAAGCATTTCCAAAACCAGAGAGTAAGCAAAATTGAATATAAACCATTTTACCTTCAGATTCAGTACATTCATTAACTTTGATAAGAGCACACTGTATTTCAGTTTATTCCAGGAATTCATTCCAGGGCATGCCAACAAATAGAGCAGGTGCAACAATAAATGGATGCAGATCAGTGTAAAAATAAAATTGTTTCCAAGCACTTACTATAGCCTGACATGGGTTAAGTCACATTTCAATCATTAATTTAACTGTTATCAATTGAGAGTCTCCCTACTGGACATCACTTCTGGCTCATGCTTCCCATATATATTGCGGTGGCTCACTCCACACCGTCCATGCTTCCTATCGTCTCCTCAAACAAAAGATAGTGTACTTTCTCTTCTGTAGGAACAAAGGTTGCCTTACCTTCCACTGCACAGCCTCATATATGCATCAAACTAATTTTCAGTCAAGCCACATCAAAAATTCCTTGAGGTGACTGTCAACACCTATATGAGCCCTCAGCAGAGATATGTGCTCTGAGGGGGAAGAAAGTCTTCTTAATAAACAGCATCTTTCAAACTGCTTGTGATAATTTTTCCTAAACCATGTTTATCTTTCAAATCACTCTTTAGCATTTTAAAGTACATATAAAATATATGGCAAAACTTATCTTTTATTCTCTCCTAGGCAATAAAAGTGATACATGGGGGGAGGGATTACTGCCATTAAATATACATTTAGTATGTAGATGCAAATATACAGATATAGATGTATTTCATGTAATATATGTATCTACATACATATAGAGAGAAAAATTAATAACTAAGATACATGTCTATAGTACTTTATATCTTATAATCATCCTTCATATGTATTACTCATTCATTCATTTATTCAAAAATGTATCAATAACCTACTATGTCAGCCACTGTTATTGGCACATGAGATAAATAAGCAAACAACAAAGAATTTAAAGATAACTACTCTTGTGGGCCCAACAAGGAGAGACATAATTTTTTAAAATCATCATAGATTACTAAATCCCAGTTTATACCTGTTGTCTTGGTGTAATTTAATAGCACCCACTCCCACTCTCAAAAATTTCCTGGTTGGTACAAAATTATATATACAGACATTGTATATACAAGTAAATTATGTATTAGGTTTTAACAATGCACGGTGCTATGGAAAAGAAAAATAACAAGTAGAGTAAGGGATTCTGAAATATGAGGAAAGTAGTCACCATTTACAATAAGGTGGTCACAATAGACTTCATTTGAGCAGACACTTGACCCAGACAGTGTTACTGGAGGAGGCAAGGACAAGCAAAAACCTCTTAAGCTGAGACTGTTCCTAATGTGGTTGAGGAATAACAAGAAAATGAGTGAGGCTGGAGCCAAGTTAAGCAGAGCACTAGATGAGGAGATAAGTACAGAGTGGTAATGCAGTTGAGCAGATCATGAAGGATGTATAGGCCAATATTATTAGAACTTTGGCTTTAATTCCAAATGAATTAATGAGCCACTGAAGATTTGGAACATAATGGTAAGTCCCACTAAGATCTGACTTGCTTTTGGCAGGATCGCCCTTGTTGTTCCATTCAGGATGGAATTGGCAAGTGGGGTGGCAAAAGTGGAAAACAAAGACCAGTTGGGCTGCTATTACCATAATCTGGGAAAGAAATATTGTTGGTTGGACAAGAGTGGTAGCAGTGAAGAGAGTTGGATTCTGGATATATCTTGAAGGTAGAGACATTTTAATTGAATATTCACAATAACTTTGAGGGGTAGGCAAGAAAGATATTATTAACCTCATATTACCCATGAAGAAACTGGAACTCAGAAAGGTTGGAGCTTGCCTAAATTTACACAATTAATTGAATGGAAGAAAGCACACAGAACCCAAGTCTCCTATTACTGTCAGACTTTGGGTATTAACAGGGTGATTTCTAAACATACTACACAGACTATACAGTAAGCACGCACTTTCCTCACACCAGGCCCCAAAGCAGTACTCTCCAACACAAAAAGGTGAGAATGCCTTTATCAGCATCAGCTTGGGATTCCATTCATGACACATGCTAAGGATTATGTCCTCTCTCAGATGTAACAATTTTGAATGAAATTATTAAAATGACTTGTGCATATTGGACATAACTTAATATCCTCCTCCAAAGGATCAGTATCATGTACTAGAAAGAGAACAGGAATAGACAGCCTTGGGTTTAAATCCTGCCCTGACATGTATAAGCTACAAATTTAGCAGAAGTTACCTAGTATATACTTCTTGAGGTTGTCGAGAACATTAAATAAAGTCCACAAAACACACCAGGTATGTTCTAATAGGCTGATCCAACTGGCTGGCACTCTCCTCCCCCAGATACTTATCTGACTATCCCCTATCTGCTCAAATGGTACCTCCTCAGAGAGGCCTTCCATGACCACCCAGCTTCCTTTTCTCCAGAGAATTTTTCACGTAGGAAATTCAATTAATATCTAGTTATGCATGTATAGTATCTCTTACCAACTAGAAGGGCGTTCCATGAAGGCAAGGATTTTGTTTTTAATTGTATCCTCAATACCTAGAACAGTAGTTTCCCAGCATACGGGATGACAAAATAAGTCTTGTGTCCCTCTCTTGATTACTCTGTTGGTCATTGTGAGACACTGGGCTACTTTTAATGTTCTAGGCTCTTTTCTACTTCAAGGGCTTTGCATCCGAAGTTCTCTGCCTGGCATACTCTTCCTCCCACTCTTTGTCTAGTGAAACTTTATGCAGTTTTTCAATATCAGTCCAAATGGGTACTTCCTTGGACTCAGTTCTCTCAGTCAGAAGCTCTAAGAGCACACTGTACTTTTCCTGCATAGCACTTAACACAGTTCTTAATTATTTATTTACTTGGCTGATTAGTTATTTAATATCTGTTCCTTCCACTGGAATATAAGCTCTATGAGTTCACTGTTGTTTATATCCAGCATGTAACACATAGGAGACACTCAATAAGTGTATAATAAATGGATAAAGGAAGAAGTGCATGCACGTGCTGAAAATTTGGCATGTACTATAGATATGTTGCATGTTTATTAAAAACTGAAAGAATTGAGACTGAAGGAAAAAAGGCTACATTTCAGGAAAACTAAAAAATTGTGAAAATATAAATTGGGGCCATGCTCTCCTCTTGCACAAGCAGAAAGGATTCACTGGCAAAAAGGCAAAGGTGGTCCAGTTCCATGAGTAAGAAGGTAATCCAAAGGTCATTTCAAAATATTGTCCAATGGGCACACAAGCAATTTCCCTTGAAACTGTTCTTCCTGTTAATCATTTTTTTTTCAAAACAAAAAAATTTCTCCAACAGGGCTTGCACTCTATGCAACTTTGTAACTTCTCATAAACAAGTGTGTGGTTCATTGACTCCAACTCTAAAAGCAGTTCCAATTTTATGGTGAGGGTGATGAGTGAATATAACAGCTAACTAGACATCTACGCCTTCAGCACAAAAACTCCATTAAGAATTGGAATCCTAGAGCCCTGGCCACTTGGCTTAGTTGGCTGGAGCATCATTGTGTGCACTGAAAGGCTGCCAGTTAGATTCCTGGTCAGGGCACATGCACAGGTTGCAGGGCTGGTGGCAGTGGGGGCATGCGGGTTTGATTCCTGGTTGGGATGCCTAAGGGAGACAACCAGTTGACATTTCTCGTTTCTCGCTCATATCAATGTTTCTCTCTTTCTCTCCCTCCCACTCTCTCTAAAATCAATGGAAGCATGGTTTCGGGTGAGGCTTAAAAAAAAAGCAGTTAAGAATTGGAGTCCTTGAGTCATGGGTCTTCTGCATTGTGTCTTGTACACTTCAGTAGGAGAGGATGTCAGGAACCACATAGCTCGTTTGACATTTATATGTGCACTTGACATTTATAAGCACACTTGACATTTACAATTAAAATTCTGCCCTTGGCACTAAATTGACTTAAAAATGACAGATACTGAAAGAAGGGAACATTTCTCCTAAGAGGGGATCAACACAATCAAACTTTATAATCCAAATAGTTGCTTTCTTTAGCAGAAAAAGAATAGAATTTAGTGTTTGCTGAATTCTGCCCTCCATGGCCAATAGTGATTGAGGCAATGTATATATATTATTTTGTCTTGGTTAAGTAATTTGTTGCCCTATGTTAGAGAGTAAAAAAATAAATCTATTGGATAATTCACACCTATGGACATATATGAAGTTGTGTCAAATCATTCTATCTCCTTCAAGCATTCCATGTACACTAATCCATGACCCACTCCCCAATTTTCCCCTCTCTCCTATGAGATCCTATGGCATCCTAGCACAGTGGAGAACATCAGGGACATTAATAATTCAGGATCATTGAAAATGTTGAAGAGACAATAGTTTACACAGCGGTTCCCATCTCACCAGATTGGATGACTGACCTCCTTTATTACACTGATTTTTATAGCTTATTAAAAAATCAAGCTAGTCAATTAAGTTTATTTCTTGTCACTTAGACTGGGGGTGAACGACTACAACCTACACACAGGCCAAATCCAGCCCCCTAGCTGTTTTTGTCGATGAAGTTTATTGGAACACAGCCACACCCACTCATTTATGTAGTGTCTGTGGCTGCTTTTATGACACAATGGTAGAGGTGAGTAGTTGCAACAAAGACCATCTGTCCCACAAAGCCTAAAATATTTAATATACGACTCCTTATAGAAAGAGTTTACTAGCCCTTACCTTAGATTATGGTCACCTGACAATTGAAAAAAATCAGGACAACTAACAATATAAAATTATATTAATAAACAAAATGCCTTCTCAATGTTGGTCATTCTTTCAACAGCAAAAGTTGTTTTTCTTTTTGTTTCAAATCATTATAAAGTTTCGCCAGATTGCCCTCACTCCACCCTAAAATGTATTACATATGAAACAAGGTACTAAGCATAATTTGACAAAATAATATAACAGAATAAGCCTGGGCTTTGGAGTTCAACCAGAGATTTGACAGCTTCGTGCTAAACCCATTAACAAGTAGCACAATGGTCTTTTAGATAAGGACTTATGAGCTCCAACCCGTCAGATATGTCCTTTTTGTATTCCTCTATTTTGAACAAGTGCTGTGTTCTCAACAACTTGTCAGCCATGGGCCCGCCCTGCAAAAGAAAAAATTGAGGTCATATCCTCCATTTGGCAGCAATTTGCTCACCTAACCTGCTGACCTTTCTCCGTGTTCTCCATGCTCGCTGGCACTGTTTTAATCTAGATCAAACCTCCTGGATCCTAATAAGAGTCAATCAACATCAAACCCGGAGTATTGTCCCTGCTCTGAGCAATAGTAGGCCAGAAACAGAAGTTGCAGGAGACAGTACAAAGAACTAAATAATTATAATCTGACAGTGGAACTTTTACAAATTTACTTAAACATTTCTGATAATGACTCTCTGTACAATGGTGAAACATCTACAGTGTGGCTATTTACTGTAGGAACTGGAATGGTCAAGAGATAGAGTTTTGCCTCATTCAGTTTTTGCAAATAACGATAAATAAGACTTTTTGTTTTACTTCAGCCACAAAAGAGGCATCCTTCATTCTTAGATTTCTTGAAACAGTTTGAATTAATGACCCTGGCTGTTTGAAGAGACTTCCAGATTTTTCTTTCCTGTTTCATTTCTTTTCTCAGCTTCATTTAAGGAGAGGGTGATAGACCAAAATAGTAGTAAAGGTGCAATCTCCCTGCTGACTTAAGTATTTAAAAGGTATTTGGTTTTTCTGTCATCTATGCAAAAACAATTAAAATATGATATTCGATCAATGTTTTGGTTCTCATGGAAAATTTCTCTTTTGCAGAAAGATGCTTTAGTTCCATTAGCTCCATAGCTACTGTGATTATACTTATTCCTCAATCAGCCACACCAGACCCAAGAATTCCCTGCCTTGGAGATGGGACTGGAGCACTTCCTTTGAAACCTCATACCAGGCTTCCCATAATCAGCAATGCAGCTTTCTCTTCCTCCCCTCCACAGAATGAGTAATATGCAGGAGCCAATCCTGAGTTATGAAAGCCTTTTAGAGACCATCCTGGCTTGGTCCCAAAGATGCAGAATTGAAAACCTAACAAATGGGCCTGTATGCTCCACAGGGTGACTGCTGGGGGACCCTGGCTCTGCCCCAGTTCCTGTGGAAATAGCTTATATATTCACGCAGAAGCCATCATCACCCAATTTTCCAGAAGCTGAGCCTGGAAAAACTTTTACTATACTCTCTCCCAGGGAGTCAGTATGTGCAATGGCTGTCCTTAGGCATGTGGCATCTGGAACAAAACCTCCACATTCCACCACTCGGAGGGTGCTATTCAAATTGCAGTCTACATGAGCGGTGTACCCTCGGCACTATGGTGTGCACAACTTGCACAACCACGTTGTGGTAGGCAGAATAATGGTCCCAAAGATATCCACGTCCTAATTCCCAGACATGACAATATGTTAGGTTACATGGCAGGAATATTAAGGTTGAAGATTGAAAATAAGGATGCTAATCCAGTGACCTTGAGAGAGGGAGTTTACTCTGTGTGATGGTTAATTCTGTGTGTCAGTCTGGCTGGGCCTAAGTGCCTAGTTATTTGATGAAACATTATTCTGGATGTTTCTGTAAGGGTGTTTTTGGGTAAGATGAACAGTTAAGTCAGTGAACTTTAAGTAAGGCGAATTGCTTCCCATAATGTCAGTGGTCCACATGTAATCACTTGAAAGCTGTAAGAATTCTCCAACCAGGTAGCCTTCAGACTTGAAATGTAACCTTGGTACTTCTCAGGTCTCCAGCCTGTGGGCCCACTCCGAAGATTTTGGACTTGTCAGCCTCTATATTTGCATGAGCCAATTCCTTAAATCTCAATATCTCTCTCACTTTCTCATTCATTCTCTCTCTCTCTCTCTCTCTCTCTCTCTCTCTCTCTCTCTCTCTCTCTCTCTCTCTCTCTCCACACACACACACACACACCCATAAAGATTCTGTTTCTTGGGAGAACTCTAGCTAATTTACCCTGGTTTATCTATCTGGTTGGACCCAATGTAATTCCAAAGGTCCTTTAAATATGGAAAAGGGTGATAGAAGGTCAGAGTTAGGGGAAAAACTAAGCCAGCTCTTGCTGACTTTAAAGATGGAGAAAGGGGGCATGAGCCACGGGATATGGGCAGCTTCTCGAAGGTGGAATAGGTAGGGAAACAGATTTCCCCCTAGAGTCTCCAGAAGAAACACAGCCCTGCTGACACCTTGATATTAGCCAAAGGAAATCTAACTTGGACTTCTGTAAGAGAATATATTTGCATTGCTAAACTGCTAAATTTGTAGTAAGTTGTTCAGCAGCAGCAGGGAACTAATACAGCAAGGAAATGACCCTTCTCTAGAATCTGACACACCCATGTTCTCATTACTCTCTACTATCTACCATAGGCCTGCAATCCCTTATCTGAAATTTCAAAATCTAAAAAGCTTTGAAAAATAAAGGTGTTTTGTAACTTAATTGGCAGCAATGTCTGACTTGATCTAAACTAATATGGAGATATTTATAGTCTTCATTTATCTCACTATGTGTGAATATTGCAATGCATAAATATTAATGTATTTGACTGTGTTGTTTCCACTGACCGTGCTGATGTTATGTAATATATGGTACACAAACCATATGTCTTCCTAAACTCCAACAATTTCAGAATTTTGACACATATATGACTTTAGATAAAAGATTGTGGATTGAGTATGACCTTGGGGAATTTATTTACTTCTCTAAGTCTCAATTTCTTTATCTGTATGTACTAAACACTCAATAATTGTAATAGGTGTTGACTATTATTTCCCCCTTCTCTCTTTGTCTCATTCCTTCTCCCTTTTGCCCATGCTTGTATCCCATATGCACCTCATATAGTTTACAAATATTTGAGCGACTGCTATGTACCAGATACCTTGCTCCCTCTTGCCTCTTCAGTGCTTGTACTGAAATAATTCCCCCACAGATTTAAAAAAACACTGGCCAAAATTGTCGCAACAGGCAATCTCTGAACCCAACAAACAATACTGGGGAGTATACTTGACAAAGGATCAGAGGATAAGTAGGAGGAAGAAACTTGTTTGCTGAATAGCAGCAACAAGCAAATATCTTTTATTAAAAAACCCTATGCATACTGTAGAGCTGAAAACAAAGATTCACACAGCCATGGTCCCTGGTCTCAAGCTTATAAACTAGTCAGTCTACAATATAGGAAAGACATCAAAATGACCTTAGAAGTCATTGAGAAGACAAATTTTTCAAAATATCAGTTTGTTAATGGTGACTAGCACCAGATGTTAGACCATGGACCTTGAGTTCTAAGAAAGAATTCAGATACAAGACTTAAATACAAGCAAAAGTTTATTTAGAAAGTCATAGGGTAGAAGAAACGAGCCATGGAGGAAGTGAGCCAGCTCAGCCACATGGACGCAGGAAACGAGTTACAGAGGCTAAAGACAGGCCCCTGCAGCCTAGGGAAAAAACCCAAAGAGAACTTGCCTGGGGGGGAGGAGACTGGAAAGGTACAGATATGCTCCAGAGCAGAGGTCCTCAACCCCCAGGCGTGGACAGGTGCAGGTCCAGGGCCTGTTAGGAACTAGGCCACATGGCAGGAGGAGCACTGTGGGTTAGGGAGTAAAGGTTCTCACATTACTGCCTGAGCTCCACCACCTGTCTCCCTGCCCCCCTTCTCCCACATCCGTGGAAAAATTATCTTCCACAAAACCAGCCCCTGGTGCCAAAAAGGTTGGGGACCATTGCTCTAGAGAGACAGAGAGAGAACACACTGTGGAAAGGAGGGTAGGGAAAGAGAGGGGCATGAGCGCACGCGCGTGCGTGCGTGCGTGTGTGTGTGTGTGTGTGTGTGTGTGTGAGAGAGAGAGAGAGAGGGAGGGAGGGAGAGAGACAGAGAGAGGGAGGGAGGGAGAGGAAGAGAGCATGCACTGGATCTTTCATCTTAAGGCATTTATGTGGAGGTCTCTGAGACAATCTCAATCAAGTATTCATCAGTTTCCCACATGTGTCTCCTCAGGTTTGTGGTCTCCACTGAGTTTTTGGCACAAGGACAGAATGTCATTATTCATTGAATGTGGTCCCGTATCAGCCATGATGTCACCCCACCTGGCCTTGCTGCTTTTCTGAGCCTGGAGCTGAAACACAGCTAAGACCTAGATGCTATCTCTAGGACTTAATGCTTACAGTAGTGGTATTGCAATGGAGTCATATGAGGCTATTCTCTGGCTCCCTTGTTCTTCCCCTAAGGGGGCCTACCATATGACTGACAGGACAGGAAAGGTCAGGCAAGGGCCTGAACCACAAGACCAGTGATACAGCAAGGAAAGAAAGATCACCATTGAGGCAAAGTCCCACCTTACAATTGCCTGTTGCTAGGCACCAGGGCCCTTACCCTGCTGACCTTCAGTACCTGGGCTATTGTTCCTACTCTGCTCATGCCTATCTAACTGCCTACTACACGTTGTCTCAAATCATTTAATAAATATTTCTTAATTACCTATTAAGTGCCAGGACTTTCACATACATTATTTCATTGAACCCTATATCCCCACAACATACTTTTATGATGCCAATATTTAATTGATAAGAAACTCTGGTGCAGATAGATGTAGTGACATGCTCAAAGTTATATAGTAAAAGTCAAGATTTGAAACTTGTCTATCCAAGCCTTTGTTCCTCACATCACCTATACTATGAGGCTGCCTAGTTTTTGATAAATGCCTCTTGATTTAGATAAATTGGCTAAGGAAATAAAGATTTCCACCAAAGGAATTAGGGAAAAGCCCAAAACACTGTTAAATTCTTTTCATTTTCTGCAGTCCTTTTTCTGTGGCATGCTTTACTTAGCTAAAGATTACAGATAATATTCCTCTTTTTTAAAAAAAATTGCTTATCTTCTAACTCTTATAAAGAAATCCCTTGCTATCCTTGGGCCAGAATGCACATTGCTGGAAGACATTCTTTTTAACCTTTGAACAACGGAAAACCATGCAAAGCCTCCTTTTCTTTGAGGTTTTTTCTCCCCACTCTCTTTACACATGCAGATCACACTCTTCTGAGATGCTTATCTTTTCCCATGATGCACTTGGCTGACAGAAAGACAAGCTTACTGTGCATGGAAATGCCAGTTGAGTTGACAAGCAAACTCCATCAATATGCAATGTTTACACAGCACAGTTTAGCAGCAGCAGTTCACACAGTCTGCTGTCTTGGATCAGAATTCTAATTAAGCCTTACATCTTCTAAGTTCAGATTAATTTTTATGACTGTGGTCTTAGACTTTTTGTTGTAGAAATCTGAAGCTTCGTTTGCCTGCAAAGAAAACAGTATATAGTGCATTACCAGCTTGGTCTGAGCAGTTGTGTATAAACATCCTTGTGCACTGTTTGTGTAATGAATGCAATTCATTTAGGTCCATCTAGGTTTTCTTTTTCATTAATTGCCACTTGCAGTGGTTGCTATGGTTCAGAGCACTGCACTTTTAGGGAGTTTCATATCCTCCAACTGACATACAAAATAAGGAGGTTTGTGAAACAAATTTTGGTTGTTGGAGGGAATGACTACTGAGCTCAAGTTATAAGACTCTCCTATACCACAAAAAAGGACTATATTGGCAAGCTTACAGCAAATAGTATCTAAACTCAAACAGTTTCTACCTATTAAAACTTCTGAAGTGTACTTCAAAAGAGAAAGCTAGAAAGCCAAGTACCAATTCCATCTCTCTGAGCTTTTACCTCTTCAACAAATTTCACCATCTCTGTCACAAAGGCACAAATGAAGCTTATGAAGTACCAATTACTGTGGAGCAGCTCCACCAAAGTCAATGTTTTCCCCTCCCTTAGTTCAGACTACATATCATCAGCATCGTCACCAAAGATGCTTTATTGGAAATTGAAAGGAAGTGATTAGCACTAATCCTTTCCCAGAATTAGAAGTGACAGAAAAATAACACATTTTAGAACTTTACTCCTTTTTTAACTTTTTTTAAAAAAGATTTTATTTATTTTTAGAGAGAGGGGAAGGGAAGGAGAAAGAGAGAGAGAGAGAAACAGCAATGTGTGGTTGCATCTCACACACATCCCCCACCAGGGACCTGGCCTACAACGCAGGCATGTGCCCCAATGGGGAATTGAACCAGCGACGCTTTGGTTCACAGGCCAGTATTCAATCCACTGAACCACACCAGCCAGTACTTAACTTTATTTTTATTGTTGACACTATTACAGTTGTCCCCATTTTTCCCCCTTTACCCAACTCCACCCAGCCCCCACCCCCGACCCAACCCCACCCTGGCCTTCACTCTTAAAAAGAAATTGAATACTAGATGGTGTGGCTCAGTGGATTGAGTGCCAACCTGCGAATCAAAGGGTCGCTGGTTCAATTCCCAGTCAGGGCACAGGCCTGGTTGTAGCCCATGTCCCCAGTTGGGGGCACGCAAGAGGCAACAACATGCTGATGTTTATCTCCCCCTTTCTCTCTCCCTTCCGCTCTTTCTAAAAATAAATAAATAAAATCTTTTTAAAAAGCAATTGGGTTTACATCATTATTCTGGAGTAATAAACTCTGATGACAGTTCAAAAGGTTTAAGGAGGATTTTGCAGCTAATAAAAGGCTTGTAATTCTCTCCGAGACCAAAGTGAAGTATCCCAAAGATTCACTCAGCCATGTGCAGGTCTTGGAACATGGTATTGCCAGAGACACCCCCCCTCAACCCAGGAAGTTCTAGAGTCAGCAGAACATTTCACAATGTTGTTATCTAGTAGGAGTTCCACTGAAAGGAGGCAGGAATGCTTGGACAAGAGATAGCATCAGTCAGCTAACTAGTGGGGAAATAGTGTGCTTAAGCATTATGCTGAAAATGTCAGACAAGTTTAATTTATTTTTTGCAAATATTGAGTTAAGAAAAAAATCTAAAATCATTCCCATTTTGTTGGATATTGCTATGCATTTTATACCTAAGCAAAAGTAAGTTTAGATTCCACACAGGTAGAACAGGAAGAAAATTATTTCAAAGTTATTTTAAAAGGGGGTTTCAAGGATTCTGGACTTGGGGGCTAAGTGCATACTTCAGGTAAGGGATGGGGACAGAAGAGAGAAGAGCTTCCTGGACCACTAGACAGATAATGGGTCATGAAATATCATTGTCCCTCCCAAAATGTCTAACACAGATCATGGCTCACAAAAGGAACTAAATAAATATCTTCACAACTCAAATATGAGGAGATGCACTTTCTTAAAAGTTATTTCTTAATCTGGCTGAAGTGATAGATTGAAGTAAGAGTTTTTTGTTTTGTTTTTTTTAAAACTTGAATTTTTTTCTTTTTAAAGATTTTATTTATTTATTTTTAGAGAGGGAAGGGAGGGAGAAAGAGAGAGAGAGAAACATCAATGTGCGGTTGCTGGGGGCCGTGGTCTGCAACCCAGGCATGTGACCTGACTGCGAATCAAACCTGCGATGCTTTGGTTCGCAGCCCACGCTCATTCCACTGAGCTACGCCAACCAGGGCGAGAGTTTTTGATCAGGAAAGTGTAGTAATGAGAAGTAGCTTTAGGAAAATTTACTTGGTGGCGCTGTGTAAGATGACGTGCTTCTAGACAAAACTGGAGGAGAGAACAATCAGGAGGCAGAATGACACAAAATGGGAGCTATGAATTAAAAACAAAGCGACAGATCACCCTCATTAGTAATCATGAAAGTCTACATTAAAATGACAGTGAAATAATTTCCCCTGTAAAATTTGCAATAAGTCTAGCAAGATCAAGTGTTAGCAAGGATTTGAGGAAAGAGGTCTTTTGGAGGACAACTTGACAGCATCTCTTGAAATTTAAAATGTGCAAATCCTTTGACCTAGGAATTTCACCCATAGGAATATCACTTGCACACAGAGAGGGAAATGTAGGGTATTCACTGCAATATGGTTTATAATCAAATAAACACAACAAAAGTAACAACCCAAACACCCCAGGAAAACAACCCAAATGTTCCTTTGTAAAGGACTGGCAAAATAAATGACATCCTTATTTCATTAACACAATTTGTACAGCAGTTTAAAAGAGTGAGGAAGACCTATATGCGACAGATCTAAAATGATCTTCACATGTGTTAATAATGGGAAAAATAAGTTAACATAATAATGTATATAGCATAATGACATTTGTATAAAAAAACAAAGCCAACAAATTATGTGTATCTATGTATGGGAAAAAAAGGCCTAGAAGGATATATACCAAATTGTTATTAACTGAAGCTATCCTATTTTTTAATTTCTGAGCTGAAACTATTCCCAAAATAATGTTAAGTGAAAAAAATCATGTCAAAGTGAAATATGTATATAGTATGAACTTATGTATATGTTTGAAAATCTGTATCAATACGTTTCAGCCAGTTCCAGCTGCTATAACAAACACTATATACTGGACAGTTTAAACAACAAAAATGTATTTCTCACAATTCTAGGGGCTGAGAAATCCAAGATCCAAGTGCGGTCAGGCCAGTTTCTGGTGAGAGTCCTATCTTACTGAATCCTCCCGTGGCCAAGAGATAGCTAATCTGTCTTTGTGCCTCTTCTTTTAAGGGCACTAATCCCATTTATGGGAGATCTACTGCCACTACCTAATCAGTCCCCAAAGGACACACCTCTAAATACCACCTCTTGGAGATTAGGATTTCAATAAAAGAATTGGGGGATAGGGCACAAACATTCAGTCCATGGCAAAGTACCTTGCTATGTTTATATGCAACTAAAATCTGCTTTGAGAAGATTTATACCATGACTCCAAGCAAACATTAGCAATTACTTCTGTGCAAGAAAGTAGGATGTAGGGGAAGGGGGTACATCATGGACAGGGTTGATGGAGCTGGTTGATGAAAGGAATTTCTCATTGTTTATTATGTATGCTTTTGTGTTCATTATATTTTTATAAATGCATAAATTTATAAAAATTTTTCTTTTTTTGAAAAAATATATCAAAAAGAACAACCCCAGGATTGTGTGTTTTTTTCTATTCTGACTGAACCCATCTGCGGATCACTTAGAACCTATCCCAGACCCAGTCAGCTGCAGGTCACCACACAGGTTGGCTCACTTTCTCCAGGACCAAGTTCATCCACTGAGGCAGCTGATGAACTGTCCAGTGATCTCACATACAGAGACTCAGAAAGCAGATTCAACAAGTAAGATGCCAATGACAGTTGCTCCACAGACCCCAACACCCATACACAAACATATACTGCAATGTTTTTGGTGGGGGGATCTCAGGAAATTCTGTAGCAAATCACTATGGTATCACTATGGTATAAGGTTTGGTGCTTTAGTCTGGTGATGCCCTGGATAACTAGTAAAACAGCAAATCGATCTACTCTCATCTTTAGGAAATGTCTTGCTACAATATACACTGTAGATCAAATGGCACATTGCCTACATATCCAGCTAAGGCACATGGTCGGGTTTCCTTCAAGCGACTGTAATTTACACCTCTTTTTCTTAAATAAAGAACTTGTGTGTTTCCTACAGGCATACAATTCTTTCAAACTGGGCATACTTCTTTTGGAGCTGTCTATATTTGGGGCACTCAGTGTCTCCTGGGGATAATTTTAAGTCAGCAATTTGTACTGAGTGAAGATGGCTTTAGCACAACCATCGGCTCTAGTTGTTTTATGATGTGTCACACTTTTAGACAATACAGTTCTAGGAAATTAGTATAAACAAAGTGAAACTTATACTTAATAGATTCCTGCCTTTTTAAAAGAATACCTAGGAGTCTTCCATCAGGATTCTTCATGAAGTTTTGTTTTAGCTGTTTTTAAAAATTATCTTAAAAAAGAAACTTGAACCACTCACCTTCATTCTATCATGACACCCATTTATCCATTCAATCATTTCATTTTATTCATTCATTCAACTAATATGTATTTTCTGAGTACCATTCATTTTTTAAAAAATTACTGAAACCGACTATCTTTCAGGATTCATGCCAGGCACTAAAATGGAGTGTCCTCTGTGAGTGACATTACTAGTGATAAATGCTGGGATGATAGAAGAAAGATCATTTCTGTCTTCACTGCTATTAGAGATATTGACAACTAACCAGCTTGGTTCAATTAGCATTTTTTTAGTCATCCATTCATTCATCAACACACACATATATATTGAGTTCTAGGTGTTTTGTTAGGCATTAGGGATGTAAATATGATCCTGGAGTGCTGCTGTCCAGTGGGGAAAAAACAGCTACTGATCAATTAATCACACAAGTAGTACAAAACTGCAACAATGACAAGGGCACCAAGGCATACATTCTATCCCTCATGCCTGCCCACCCCAGCTTCATAAAATGTTACTAAAGCAGCTGCATTTTAATCTATTTTGTATATTGGATGTTCAAGTAAGATTTATTTAGGGGAAAATAGAGTTTGATTGTTTAAAGTTGGAAAACCACTACTGTATTGCATTTAACTTTGTGTCACTACGTTGGCTATGAATTTTCTTTCCACTTTACAATTCAAATCTGAGAAGATGTGCTTTCTTAAAAGTTATTTCTTTTTCTTGCTGACAGGTCCTTATTTCCTTAGGACAGCATATTCCCTCATTTTGTAATCATTTCCTCTAAGATTTGCATCTATCTTTACATCCCAGATGAAGTCTTATTGGTGAACAAAAATCAAGCAAAAAGGAATTCATCTTGCTGACTCACCTATTTCTATACAAGAAGCTTGTCTTTAACATGAATCCAATTCATCCTTGATGATGGATATAACCTGTTTTATTGATTTAAGAGCAGATAGTAAACTCCCATGAACACTCCAACTAGGTGCAAAAATATGTGACGAAAATGTCCTTACTTTCTACTTAGTGAGCATTTTTCATAGTGTTCAACTACAATTTTCTGTTATTCCTATCCTCTTCACAAAAGCAATAGTGATTGTCTACACTAAAATGACATGATAAGATTTATAACGAAATTCAAATGCACCACCTCATTTGATCCTTAAATAAGTCAGTAACTTATGAGTAGTATTTAAAAATGGCACAATGCTGCTATGAACATTGGGGTGCAAAGGTTCTTTTGGATTGGTGATTTACAATAGCTAAATGCTGGAAGCAACCTAGATGCCCATCAGTAAATGAATGGTTCAAAAAACTATGGTACATTTACACAATGGAATTCTATGCAGCAGAAAGAAAGAAGGAGCTCTTACCCTTTGCAACATCCTGGATGCAATTGGAAAGCATTATGTTAAGTGAAATAAGCCAGGCAGTGAAAGATAAATACCATATGATCTCACCTTTAACGGGAACCTAAACAACAAGACAAAGAAACAAGCAAAATATAGTCAAAGACACTGCATTAGAGGACAGGCAGAAAGTGACCAGAGGAGAGAGAAGAGGGAATCTCAGGGGAAAAGGGGAAGGGTTTACAGGAACAAAGTTAAAAGACACATGGATAAAAACTAGGGGGAGGGTGGTAATGGGAGGGAAGTTGGGAGGGGAGGGGTGGGCTTGATTGGGAGTAAAGGGGAGAAAACTGTACTTGAACAATCATTAAAATAAAATTGGAAAAAAATTACTAATGAAAAAAAATGGCACAATGCAACTAGCTAACTACATTATCAATGCTTTACTTGAGGTTTGGAAATGCTTGTTTTCTAGTGGTGTGGCCTATGCTTATAAATTTCTGAACTAACAAACAAAAAGAAAGAGTAAGAATCAAATACATATTTTCTATTTTATACAGTTTTAAATATGTCCTTACTTCAAGAAATGAAATTATATTGGTTATAATGAAACCTGAAATGTGTGAAGCTCATTAGTTAAACATTTTATTTTGGCCAAACATGCTATCACAGCTGATCAAACTACATCCATATCTTCACTATGCAAATAAGACATTGAGGTAATTCTACACTTTCTCCAATTGTTTTAATGTTTCTGAACAGATGGTACAGCCTAAATTCCACCAAAAGAAACTGTAGTGAGCTGAATGGTGACCTCCCAAAAGATATGTTCACATTCAAATACTTGGAAACTGTGAATGTGACCTTATTTGAGGGGGAAAGGGGTCTTTTCAGATAGAATTAACTTAAGGATCTTGAGATGAGATCACCCTGAATTATTCAGACAGGCCCAAGTCCAGTGACAAGTGTCCTTATAAGAAATAGAAAATTCAAGCCCTGGCAGGTGTAGCTCAGTGGATTGAGTGTGGGCTGCGAACCAAAGCATCGCAGGTTCGATTCCCAGTCAGGGCACATCCCCGGGTTGCAGGCCACGGCCCCCAACAACCGCACATTGATATCTCTCTCTCTCTCTCTCTCTCTCTCTCTCTCTCTCTCTCTCTCTCTCTCTCTCTCTCCCCTTCCCTTCCCTCTCTAAAAATAAATAAATAAAATCTTTAAAAAATAGAAAATTCATTTATTAGTTCTACTACTTTTTTGATGGAATCTTTAGGATTCTCTAGATAGAGTATTACATCATCTGCAAATAATGGCAATTTTATTTTCTCCTTTCCAATTTCAATGCCTTTTATTTCTTCTTCCTTTGGTCTGATTGCTATGGCTAGCACTTCTAGTACTATGTTGAATATGAGTGGTGAAAGCAGACATCCCTGTCTTGTTCCCAATTTTAGGGGAAACACTTGTAGTTTTGGCCCACTGAGTATGATGTTGGCTGTGGGTTTGTCATATATGGCCTTTATTATGTTGAGGTATGCTTCCCCTACTCCCACTTTGTTAAGAGTTTTTATCATGAATGGGTGCTGGATTATGTCAAATGCTTTTTCTGCATCTACTGATGTGATCATGTGTTTCTAACCTTCATTTTGTTTATGTGATGTATCACACTTAAAGATTTGCATATATTATAACAACCTTGCATCCCTGGAATAATTTCACTTGATCATGGTGTACAGTCTTGTTAACGTATTGCTTATTTAGGTTTGCTAATATTTTACGGAGGATTTTAGCATCCATGTTCATCAGGGATATTGGCCTATAACTTTCTTTCTTTGTACTGTCTTTATTTGATTTTGAATCAGGATGAGACTGGCCTCATAAAATGAGCTTGGGAGCCTTCCTCCTCTTGAATTTTTTGAATACTTTGAGAAGGATAGTCAATAGTTCTTTGAATGTTTGGTTAAATTTTCCTGTGAAGCCAAATTAAATATCCAGAAACCAATTGTATTTCTATGCACCAATAATGAACTATCAGAAAGGGAAACTAAGAAAACAATTCCACTTACAATTACATCAAAAAATAAAATACCTAGGTATTAATTTAACCAAGGATGTAAAAGACCTCTACTTGTAAAATTTTAAGACACTGACGAAAGAAATTAAAGAAGACAGAAATAAGTGAAAGCATATACCATGTTCATGGATAGGAAGAATTAAAATGTCCATACTACCCAAAGCAATCTACAGATTCAACACAATTCCTATCAATATACCAATGGCATATTTCACACAACTAGAACAAATATTCCAAAAATTTATACGGAACCATAAAAGATCCAGAATAGCCAAAGTAATCTTGAGAAAGGAGAACAAAGTTGAAGGAATCACACTATAATACAAGACCATAATAATGAAAACATCATGGTACTGTCATAAAAATAGACACATAAGTCATTGAAACAGAATAGAGAGCTCAGAAATAAATCCACACCTTTATGGTCAATTAATATTTGACCAAGGATACAAGAATACACAATGAAGTACAGATAGTCTATTGAATAAATGGTGTTGGGAAAACAGGACAAATATATGCAAAAAAATGAAGTTAGACCAACTTTTTAGACTGTACACAAGAATAAACTCAAAATGGAGTAAAGACTTCAATGTAAGACTCAAAACCATAAAAATATCAGAAGAAAGCATAGGCAGTAAAATCTCGGACATTTCTCATAACAATATTTTTTTATAGGCCTCCTTGGGCAAAGGAAACAAAAGAAAAAATAAATAAATGGGACTATATCAAACTAACAAGTTTTTGCAAATCAAAGGAAATGATCAACAAAATGAAAAGACAACTCACTGAATGGGAGAAAATATTTGCCAGTGATATACCTGATAAAAGGTTAATATCCAAGATTTATAAAGAACTTATATATCTCAACAACAACAGAAAATCCAATTTAAAAATAGACAAAGGATCTGAATAGGCACTTCCCCAAAGATGACATACAGATGGCCAATAGACATATGAAAAGATGCTCAACATCACTAATCATCAGAGAAATGATTTTTGCAGGAAAATCATCAGCAAATTAAAACCACAATGAGATATCATCTCACACCTGTGAGAATGGCCATCATCAATAAATCAACAAACAACAAGTGTTGGCAAGGATGTGGAGAAAAGGGAATCCTCGTGTACTATTGATAGGAAATCAGACTGGTGCAGCACCTGTGGAAAGAGTATGGAGTTTCCTAAAAAATTAAAATTGGAACTGCCTTACTACCCAGGAATTCCACTTATGGGAATATACTCAAAGAAACCTGAAACACTGATTAGAAAGAATATATGCAACTCTATATTCATAGCAATGTTATTTACAATGTTAATATCATAAATGTTATTTACAATAGCCAATATCAGGAAACAGCCCAAGTGCCCATCAGTAGATGAGCAGATAAGAAAGCTATAGTACATTTACACAATGGAATACTACTAGGCCATAAAAAGAAGGAAATCTTACCCTTTGTGACAAGATAGAAGGACCTCGAGTGTATTATGCTAAGTGAAATAAGCCAGTCTGAGAAAGGCAAGTACTATATGATTTCACTTATATGTGGACTCTAATGAATAAAATAAAGTAACAAACAAAACAGAAACTGACTCAGAGCACAGACGGAGAGCTATCAGAGTACAGGGGTTTTGGGGCTGAGTGAAAAAGCTGAAGAGATTAAGCAGAAAAAGATCCTCATACACAGACAAAAGTATGGTGATTACCAGAGGGAAAGGGGATTTGGGGGAAGTAGCAGAGGGTAAAGGAGGGGCATAGTGATGCAAGGAGACTTGACTTGGGGTAGTGAGCACACAATGCAATACACAGATGATGTATTATAAGATCATGCACTTGAAACCTATATAATTTTATTAACCAATGTCACCCCCATAAACTCAATACAAAAGAAAAAATAGATTTTTACACCTAAAACCTATATGATTTATTAACCAACCATGTACTCCAATAAATTCAATTAAATTTTTTTAAATAAAACATAAAATAAATAAAAGTTATAACTTGAAAAAAATTATGTTCTTAGAGCAGTTTTAGGGTCACAGAAAAATGAGAAGATACAGAGGTTTCCATATACCACTACCCCTACATCCCTCACCAGAGCAGTACATTTGTTATAATCAGTGATCCTACATTGGCCCATCATTATCACCCATGGTCTGTAGTTTATGTTATGCTTCACTCTCAGTGTTGTACATTTTATGGGTTTCAACAAAACTAAAATGGCAAGTGTTTATCATTAGAGTATCATACAGAGTATTCACTGCCCTAAAATTCCATTGTACTCTACTATTCATCCCCTCACCCAGCTCCTGGAAACCACTGACCTTTTTACTGTCTCCATGGTTTTGCTTTTTCCAGAATGTTGTATAATTGGAATCATACATTATGTAGCCATTTTATATTAGCTCCTTTCATTGAGTAATATGCATTTAAGTTTCCTCCATGTCTTTTTATGGCTTGCTAGCTCATTCCTTTTAGCATGAATAACAGTCCACTGTTTGGACGTACCACAGTTTAATTATCTATTCACACACTGAAGGACATGGAAAATTATTAATAAAACTGTTATAGAAAATAAAGAAAAGACACACATACAGAGGAGAAGGTAACTGAAGATGACAGAGGCAGAGATTAGAGTGATGCTGCCACAGCCAGGGAACGCTTGGAGCCACCGAAGTCCTGAAGAGTAAAGAAACAAACACTCCTAGAAGACTCCAGAGGGAGTGTGCCCTGCACACACCTGGATTTCAGACCTCTCACCTTCACAGCTGTAAGAGAATAAATCTGTTGTTTTCAACCACTTAATTTGTGGTGATTTGTTACAGCAGCCACTGCAAATTAATACTCTAACCAAGTGACTGTTTCAAGTCTTTCCTTGCAGCCATTCTTCACTTTGAAGTATGGACATTCACTCTGTTCTTAATCAGTTACATTCCTTGTAAGGCTAACTTGTTTCTATCACCAATGAGCAAGGGTAAACTTTTAGCCTTTCTAAAGTTGTAATTCTACTTCAGAAGCCTTTTTAAAATTAATATTTTTCAGGGGAAGGGGTGGGTGGGGGAGGAAGAGAGTGCAGGGAGGATAAATAATGATAGAAAAAATTAATTAAATTAATTTTTTTGAGGTTTAAAAGGGCAATCAAATATTTTATTCTCGAAATGGGACTATTATGTTCTTAAATAATTGTTATTTGATAAATGTTTGCTTTGTAAGTATTGTATTCTTTGCACCAAAGACTACCAAGAAAAAGTTGAATGAGGAACATTCTCTTTCCTTTGTTTTTACTCTTTTAAAAAATATTTATCATTATTCTATTACAATTGTCCCCATTTGTCCCCCTTTCCCCTCTATAGCCACTGTGGAAAACAGTATGGAATTTCCTCAGAAAACTAAAAATGGATCTGCCTTTTGACCCAGCAATACCACTGCTGGGACTATATCCTAAGAACACTGAAACACCAATCCAAAAGAACCTATGCACCCCCATGTTCATAGCAGTGCTATTTACACTAGCCAAGTGCTGGAAACAGCCTAAGTGTCCATCAGTAGATGAGTGGATCAAAAAACTGTGGTACATTTACACAATAGAATTAAATTAATATTTTTAAATTCAAGAAAATGCAGTGAATTTCCCACTATTATATCACCACAAAAATTACTTATTTCAAAACACTTGATTAAACTTTGTTATTTTGGTATGTTGTAGACAAATGCAAAATACTATGTCTTGGACACCTAAAGAAAAACTTTTATAATAATTGCATTAAACCTTGATGCAATACAATTTGTCTTTGTTTCTGGGGCACTCTCTATTTAATCTGACTAGCTTTTATTGCTCCAGTTCAGTAAACTAGAACTTCTGTGTGTGTGTATGTGTGTGTGTGTTGGGGGGTGGAGTGGATAGGTTGTTTCAATAGATCACTAAGTTAGTTAATTTGTGTGCTTTTGATATATGGCATTTAGTGTATTCTTTGTACAATACATAAGGTCAAATATCAGTGCAAAGACAAAAATTGTTTTTAGTGAGCATTACTAGCATAAAGTTAAAAAGTTCCCAGCAAATCTATCATAGTTCACTAAATATTAAGCCTTTTATCATATTTTTGCCATAAAACACTCCAAGCCAAAAAACTCTTCTTACATAACTTCCAATCCAGATAGTAAACGTTTCTCATTATGGGAAGAAATATGAATATAAATTTGATCTGTATAAAAAAGTCAGGGTATGCTTTTAAATCAAAATGTACCCAAAGCACTGTATGAATATTTTTGCTTTGAAAAGATGTACCCTATTTATTTGAATTCTTACTAATTACTTTGATTCTTTACAGTGTTGACAGCCTGGGTTTGGAGTGAGACCATTGGGTCTGATGTTAGAAGACCTAAATGCTGTCCCTGCGCCGAGAGCTTAAGCTCTCACATCCCTGAATCTGAATCCAAAAACCAACATGAAGATAGAAACATAAGCACCACCTGCCTCAAAGTTGTTAGCAGCATCTCTGTCTATTGAAATTACACTCATCCTTCAGTAGTAAGACCATCACATCCCCTGTGAGGCACTAGTTCCTGTGACTACATGCTGGAATCACCTGGGGAGTTTGCTCCACTTCCAGAGATGGTAAATTGACTAGTTTAGGGTGGGGTGTGGGTACTAGAACACTTTAAAAGCCCCCTAGATGATTTTAATGTACAGTTAGAATTTTTTTAATCCACAGAAGCAGAATTCATCCCTACCTTGTTGATACCCTTAACCTTATCAAACTCTGTTTAGCTGACTTGCACAAACAACTGAAATGCTTCCTACCTTCTGTAGAACATACGAATGCCCTTGGGAAATTCACAGCTAAAAGATTACTCTCTGAAAATAGTAATAACAACTAAAGCTTATGTAAGGTGTACTCTTCCAAACACTCCACAAATACTAACTCATATAATCCTCATAACACTATTATTACCCCCATTTTATTGATGAGAACACTGGGGAACAGAGAAATTAAGTAAATTACCCATAATAACATAGCATGCAAGTGGCTGAACTGAGATTGAACCCAGGCCAGTCACTAGGCAACACTGTAGCACAGGAGAGTGACGGCCTGTTCACTTTTGCTCCTACCAAGTGGATTATATGCTTATGAAAAATCAGTCTAGTTTGTTCCCAAACCTGCTTATGCCTGTTGTATTATAATTACATTATTTAATTCAGTATTATGTTAACACCCTTTCTCACAAAAAAAAAATACAGAAAAAAAAAAAACAGAAAAACCAGGGGGTTACAAAAGCAAAATGGCTGTTTCTATGAAAACAGATAATTTCTTTGGAAGGGAGCTCACTAAATATATTGCTGTCAAATTAAGTGTGGGCCAGGCAACACTAAATTATTTGTAAAAAATCATTAAAATCTAGA
Organism: Tonatia bakeri; assembly: GCA_004024845.1. Classification (NCBI taxonomy): domain Eukaryota; kingdom Metazoa; phylum Chordata; class Mammalia; order Chiroptera; family Phyllostomidae; genus Tonatia; species Tonatia bakeri. The sequence goes on from PVIA01007190.1 coordinate 81,657, forward strand.
ATTCTGTACCCTGATTGCTTTGCAAATATTTCAAATTTGCTTGCTTTTTTTTTCAGTTTAAAGACACTGACACTGCAAATCATAAGCAAAACATGGATGTGGTTATGCAAGAAAGAGGAGGGAAACTTCACTCCGCAGACTCAAAAAACATCATTAGACCTATGCCAAAATACGGGCAAGTTTGTACATTTATTAAATTGGAATAAAATGATTCAGGAATATATGATTTTTAAAGACTTTCCAATGTAATCCATTTTAACATTAATTGACCAACTACATCATGTTGGATAAAAGTCCAAAGAACTAGTGTTACGGAAAAGACGACTCAGACGGCCTGGGAGTTTATGAAGTGGGGTTTATTCACGCATGCGGACCCAGAGGAGACAAGATCCAAATTCTGGGCCCCAAGTTGAACCTGGGGCTTGCTTATATACTCTGTTACAAAAGCGAAAGAGGAGGGGGGAGCAACTGCTAAAAGCAAGCACACAGAAGCAGAAGTGAAGGTTAGTGTTTTGGCCTTGAGATAACTGCTTATCGGGAAAGACTGCTGTCTGGGAATGGCTGCTGGTCAGCTCCTACCTAAGAATGGCTACTGATTAGCTATGTCCCATCACAATCCCCCCTTTGATGCTATAAGGTGCTTTTATCCCTTTAGCATCGCTATACGCCTAGCTATGCAGCTGACGTTATGGGGAAGGTTGCAACAGCTGACATTGGTGTTGGTACCTCTGGAGAGCTAACACTGTGGCAGTTGCCCTATGAGTCACCATGGTCTCCAGGTGTTGGACCAAGGTCCAGAGGATGCAGGGTCCTATATGCCTGACACCTCCAGGTCTGGTATCCTATGGTCCTGGATATCACTCCAGTCTGGTATACCTTCCCTCTCCAAGGGCAGAGGGATTGCTGTGGCAAAACGCTACCCAATGGCATGCCAGTGGAGGAGCTGAAAGCTGACCCTGGGAGATAGTAAGAGACCACTCTACCGCTGAGCATAATTCTATGCTCAGGGGTATTACATTTGCAGGCTGGGGCTGAGACAAGGGCCACATTTGTCAGGCAAAGCATACAATAAATTCAAATGCAGAGACCAAACAAAGATAAACTATTCCTAGGGTGATCCACTTTGCGGGACTCCATTCTGCCAGGGTCACAGTCACTAGTCCAGTTCCCAATACTCCTGCGAAGGTGCCAATCAAAGTCAGGAATCCTGCGGAACAATAGCCCATTCCTTGGTGTCTTCTTTACTGGCTGGCGTCCTCCGGAGCCTCAGTGTGGGTAGTCTAAAGTGAAGGTTTAGTCCTCAGGTCCTCAGGATCTGCTGCTGCTTTGGCCCAGCTGTAGTGGATCCAAGGGCTGATTCCTGTAACTTTGAGGGCAGTCATGGTGGTTAGTAACACCAAATGTGGCCCAGTCTACACAGGTTGAAGTGGCTCCTTTCTCCAGTCCTTTATCTATACATAACTTCCCGTTTAAAGGAGTGTGCTGGCCACCCTCAGGGTAAGGGGCCCTGGCCCAAACTCGCCCTGTTTATCTTTCTTAAACTGTCCCCTGGCTTCTGGAGATATTTTGTCTGCCCTAATTCACTTTGCAACCAAGCCCTCCCTTTTGTATGCTGAGAACTGGGGGAGGTGTCCCAAAAACTAGTTTATATGGAGTATATCCTGAGGGGTTAGGAGCATTTCTAACCCTAAGCAAAGCTAACAGTAGCAAGTCCGTCGAGGGCAGTCCGGTTTCCTGGTAAAATTCAGCTAAGGTTTCTTTAAGAGTTCAGTTCATCCGCTCTACCTTCCCAGAACTCTGGGGTCGATAGTCAGTGTGTGGTTTCCATGACTTGTTCAGAAGCGTGGCTGTTTCTTGGACGATTTGTGAGACAAAGGCGAGCCTGTTGTTACTTCCAATGGTCAGAGGCAATCCGTATCTTGGGATGACCTCTCTCAGGAGGGCTTGGGTGACTTCCTGCCTTTTCTCCGTCTTGATGGGGAAAGCCTCAATCCAGAGAGGGTGCACATGATCACCAGGGGGTATTTTAACCCTCGGCTAGGCTTGACTCCAGTAAAATGATTCAGCCAGGTGCTTCAGCAGCGTGTGTTCCCTCCCAGCACTGTGTCTGGGATGGGGCCACCAGGAGGAGGTCGCCCATGTACTGCAGAATTGTAAGGTCCGGCTCTCCCTTGGCGAGGGGCTTCAGGTCTCTTACTAGGGCTTCCCCAAATAAGGTTGGGGAGTTCTTAAACCCCTGGGGCAGTCTAGTCCAGGTCAACTGAGTCTTGACTGCAGTGTGTGGATCTTCCCATTCGAAGGCAAAAATGGGTTGGCTGGAAAGTGCCACAGGAATGCAGAAAAAGGCATCCTTCAGATTAAGGCACGTGAACCATGTTGCTGTTGGGGGAAGCTGGCTGAGGGGGTGTACGAGTTTGGGACGACTGGGTAGAGGGTGACAGCTGCTTCGTTGACAGCCTGCAGATCCTGGACGGGCCAGTACTCGCTTCCATCTAGCTGCCATCATGGGTCTGGACAGGTGTGACCCCATGTCATGGAGCCAATCTTCTCCCAGCTCCCATGCAGGCACTGTAACTCAAGGGGCCTGCCTCCCCAGTCACATCTTGGATGGGGGAAAGTCTCTTTCCATCCCCCTGGCCCAGAGCCTGGCCACAGCTATTCAGCATACCTAAGTGACCAGGCGAAGGCTATAGGTATTTCAAATGACCACGCCATGGATCAGCTCCAAAGCTGTTGCTATACACAACAGCCCCACATGTTCTCGCTCCGTGTGTCCCTTCCCCTAACCTACACCCATAGGGGAAGGGGTGAAGACATCCTAAAATCTCCTGGACACCTTGAGTTTTGGACCCCATTTTAAATGCCTATTTGGGGTCCCCCCCCCTTTTGGCTGCACCCTGTAACAATCTCTCATTTCAGATATACACCCACTTTAAATTCTTTTAAGGGACAATGGACGAAGGTCTCATCTTCTTATAACTACTTCCGGCTGGACATGGACGTTGTCCTACCTACCCGTGGGTCAGGGGTGCCCTGAAGGGGGGTGGGTGAAGCATGGAGGGAGTCCTTCCTGTAAGGGGAAGGACCTTACAGAATCCTGGTCAGTCGGCTGTCACCAGGAAGTCGCAGGCTTGGTGTCCAAAGGCTGGCATTACTGGACTGTTGGCACCCTGGTCATATTCTGGAGATGACAGATTTGGAAAGAGTTGGAGGACACAATTAAATCATAACCACTAAATGACAAAGGCAGGAACTTAAGTAAAGAATGGCTTATCTGGAGGAAGGTGTACAAGGCATGCTGTACCTGTCCAAAACTCTTGTGGCCCATTATACTTTACTCGGGCTGAGGGGAATACATTAAAATTTCCCTCCTTTCAAATATCTGAACTTTTCTGTCCAAGCCATCAAGACAGAAAAGGGAATATCAGTTCCAAAGTGAAGCCCACAGATCTCCCGAATTGCTCACCAGCCCAACCACTTAGTTCAGCCAAACTGTTGAGTTTCAGGGGGCGATGATGAAAATGGGCTCCTTAAGTGGGGCCTATATTGCAACCAATCACTCAGGTTATGAACTCATAGGCATACGTCCTATGAAAACAGAAGAACACACAGGTTAATTCACATAATAGTCCCCAAACCAGTCTCTGTGCCCGTGAGACTGTCTTTTGGGAAGATGTTCAGTTGCAAGGTCTTTCCTGCAATGACATTTAGCAATGGCAATTTGACAGGTCATCCATACCTGTAAATTGTACATCTTTGGTGATATTACAAACCCAGTTCAACTTTCAAATAAAACAAACTTTCAAGACAGTTAGCTGCACCATTCTGATGTCCAATACTGAACATTGTGATTTTCCTTGAACCACAGTTTTTCTCCTTAAGATCACCCTCACTGTTATTAAAGGGACTACTCTGAGTCCCGCTTTTAATTTTTATTGTTCATTTGCATAAACACACCAAGAGCAGCCTAGATCACTTATGATCTTTGATTCCACTTTGCTGGAATTCACACAGGGAACCTTTAGATTGACTTTTCAGTCTGCACCTCAGGGCACAGAAGCAGAGCCACACATCTGCCATCCAGCTTCACCTGCACCAGTTTCACTCAGATCCTTGAGGTTTTCATTGTGCCTACAGGTTCCTTTTTGGCCATCTTTCAGAAAAGCAACCTTCATTCCTTCCCTGGGAAGACTGCCAAGAACTGCACAACCAACCAAAGTACCAGGCTTTTCTCGTGGGCTTCCACTAGCTTCGCAAGTCAATCCCAGTTCCTCAGGGCTTTCCGGCGATGACCAGAACCCATACATGCCTCCTTTAGGTGTGACATTCCAGTCAAAGTCTTGGTTAACAAAATATTATTAACAACTGGTCTTATTGGTTTTATGCAAAGAAACCTTATGCCATCACTCACTCCTTCAGAATGCCAAATTCTGGAGTGATCAGGTAGGGAGAAAAATACAAATCATGAAGGAAAATCCTTTCCCTTCTGATATCCACCGGGCTTCTTAAAACCTTCATTTTAGACATTCTGCAATATTCATAAACCTTTTATTTTTTTCATATATTTTTTATATTCACCAAGATTGCATCTCCATGCCTTATACCGTCTATTACTAAATAATACACAGGTGGAGGCATTCTCTTGCACTAATGTGTCCATCGGTGCCTCGCAGAGACATGCTCCTTCAGGCCCGGTCTCTTGGGAGAGGCATGCTACTTTGCCTCTGGCTGAAGCACTCATCAGACCCAAATGACCCTTCCGGGGTCCTGAGTGGCAAAGGCATTCTCCCCAACCGGTTACAGGTGACCTTTCCTAGGTCTTACAGTGACCTTAAACAGGTCTTCAAGTACAGAGGGTTTCTGATCAGAAACAACACCAATGTTAGAAATTTGCTCTTTTCACACAAAACCAGAAAACAAGTAGTTGATATTTCCTTTACTCCAGGTTTAAAACTTTCACATCCTTTATATCCAGATTTAATCATCATTCTCTTTTAATCCTGGTTCCTTTCCCACACTGAGAAGGACTATACTTAAACTCAGTATGTGGCAGCCAGAAGTCCCTGGCACTAAACTAAAAAGTCCCTGGTACCTTCCACTAAAATTCCCTAGATTTGCAGGGACATCCTACAGCTATCTGAAGCTCAGACCCTTCAAACACCCTATA
>PVIA01007191.1:0-86804 GCA_004024845.1 Tonatia bakeri
GGGGAGGGAAAAAGAAAAGAAAAGGGCACCCTAATCCAATCAGTTGCTTGAGCAAAACTCCCAGTGACACTTAATTCCTCTTTCTCCCACATGATTCATATCCCCAAACCATTTTTGTTAACCCTATCTCAAAAACATAAACAATACAACAGTAATTCAGTGGAGGAAGGATTGTCTTTTCAACAAATGGTGCTGAAACAACTGGATATCCATTTGTCAAAAACTGAACCTTAACTCTTACCTCACCACAAAAACAACTCAAAATGAATCACATATCAAACTATAATATCTAAATTTATAAAACTTCTGGAAGAAAATGTAAAATAAACTATTTGTGACCTTGGATTAAGCAACAAGTACTTAGCTACAATACCAAAAGCATAATCAGTAAAAAATGATAAATTAGACTTTATCAAAATTATTAACTTCTGCTCTTCAAAAGGCACTACCAAAAGAATGATAAGAATCTAAAAGAACTGAAATCAGGGTCTCAAAGAGATGTATTTACATCCAACTTATAGCAGCATTGTTCAGAATAGCCAAGAAATGGAAGAAACCTAAATATCTATCAATGGATGATGGTTGGATAAGTAAAATGTGGCAAATACATACAATGAAATATTATTAATCCTTAAAAAGGAAAGAAATTCCAATTCATGCTACCACGTGGATGAACCTTGAGGACATTATACTAAGTGAAAGAAACCAATCACAAAATGGCAAATACCATTTCACTCCACTCAATGAGTAGTCAAATTCATAGAAACAGAAAGTAAAATGGTGGCAGACAGGGGCTGAGGGAGGAGGGGATGGGGAGTTGTTATTTAATAGGCACAGATTTTCAGATTTGAAAGGTGAAACAAGTTTTAGAGATTGGTTGTACAATGGTGGGAATATACTAATGCTACTGTACCATACACTTGAAAATGGCTAAGACACTAAAATTTGTTATGTGAATTTTCTACAATAAAAAAAAATACAACCACAAAATGTGGACCATCATGATAGGATTCTCAAAGAAGATGTCTTCCGGAATCATTCTCTAAATGAGAACAGAGGAGTGGAATTGTGTATGTTTTATTTTTTTAATTTTTATTGTATTTTTTTTCATTGCCATTTAACCCTCTTGTACCCCCCTCCTCCCTGAAATCACCATCCTGTTGTCCACGTCCAGGAGACCTTTTCTTTTCTGCTCGATCCCTCTACCATCTAACCTCCCCACTGCAATAGCTGGCGTCCTGCTCTCTATCTATGAGTCTGTCTCTATTTTTCTTGTTCAATTTGTTCATTAGATTCCACATATAAGGGAAATCATATGGTATTTGCCTTTCTCTGACTGGCTTATTTCACTAACCATAATGTTCTGCAGGTTCATCCATTTTCTCATAAAGGGCAAAATTTTATTCTTTTCTATGGCTGAGTAGTATTCCATTGTGTATACATACCATTATTGTTTTATCCACTCATCTACTGATGGACACTCAGGCTGCTTCCATATCTTGGCAATTGTAAATAACTTTGCAAAGGTCAGGGGTGCTTATGTTCTTTTGAATTACTGTTTTGAGCTTGTTTGGATATATTCCCAGAAGTAGGATGGCTGGGTCAAAAGGCAGGCCCATTTTTAATTTTTTCAGGTATCTCCACACTGCTTTCCACAGTAGTTGCACCAGTCTGCATTCCCACCAACAGTGCACTAGGGTTCCCTTTTCCCCACATCCTCTCCAGCTCTTGATTGCTGATTTATTGATCACAGCCATTCTGACAGGTGTGAGATGGTATCTCATTGTTCTTTTAATTTGCATTTCTCTGATGATTAGTGACACTGAGCATCTTTTCATATGCCTACTGGCCATCTATATGTCCTCTTTGGAGAACTGTCTATTCAGGTCCTTTCCCCATTTTTTAATTGAATTGCTTGTTTTTTGGGGTGTTGAGTTTTGTTAAATGCTTTATAAGTTTTGGATATTAACCCCTTATCAGATGTATTGGTGAATATGTTCTCCCATTCTAAGGATTCCCTTTTTATTTTGTTGATGATTTCCTTTGCTGTGCAAAAACTTTTTAGTTGGATGAAGTCCCTTTTACTTAGTTTTTCTTTTGTTTCCCTTGCTTGGGGAGATACATCAGGTAAAATATTACTATGAGCAATGTGTGAGATCTTACCGTCTATATTTCCTTCCAGGATTTTTATAGTTTCAGGTCTAATATTTAAGTCTTTAATCTATTTTGAATGTATTCTTGTGTGTGGTAGAAGGTGGTCTAGTTTCATTTTTCTGTATGTATCTGTCCAATTTTCCCAACACCATTTACCAAGTAAACTATCTTTAGCCCTTTGTGTGTGCTTGCTTCCTCTGTTGAATATTAATTGACTGTAAAGGTGTGGGTTTATTTCTGGGCTCTCTATTCTGTTCTGTTGATCTATGTGTCTGTTTTTATGCCAGTACCATGCTGTTTTGATTACTATGACCTTATGGTATAGTTTGTTATTAGGTAGCATGATTCCTCCAACTTTGTTTTCTCAGGATCGCTGTTGCTATGCAGGGCTTTTTGTGGTTTCATATAAATTTTTGAAATATTTGTTCTAGTTCTGTGAAATATGACATTGAAATCTTGATAAGAATTGTGTTGAATCTATAGATTGCTTTGGGTAGTATGGGCATTTTAATGATGTTAATTCTCCCTATCCATGAACATGATATGTGCTTCAACTTGATTTTATCTTCTTCGATTTCTTTCTTCAGTGCCTTATAAGTTTCCAAGTACAGGTCTCTCATATCTTTAGTTAGATTTATTTCTAGGTATTTTATTCTTTTTGAAGCAACTGTGAATGGCACTGTTTTAATTTCCCTTTCTGATAGTTCATTACTGACATATAAAAATGCAACTTACCTCTGCATATTAATATTGTATCCTGCTACTTCATTGAATTCATTTATCAGTTCTAGTAGTTGCTTGGTAGAATCTTTGGGATTCTCCATGTATAGTTTCATTCATCTCAAATAAAGATGGTTTTACTCCTTCCTTTCCAAATTGGATTCGTTTTATTTCTTCTTCTTCTCTGGTTGCTATGGTTAGGATGTCCAGCACTAATTTGAAGGAGAGAGGTAAAAGCAGACATCCTTGTCTTGTTCCTAGTTTTTGCCCATTCAGTATGAGGCTGGCAGTGGGTTTGTCATACATGGCCTTTATTAAGTATGTTACCTCTATTCCCACTTTGCTGAGAGTTTTTATCATAAATGAGTGCTGGATTTTATCAAATGCTTTTTCTGAATCTATTGATACGATCATGTGGTTTTTATCCTCCATTTTGTTTATGTGGTGAATCACATTTATTGATTTGCAAATGTTGTACCAACCTTGCATTCCCAGAATAAATTCCACTTGATCATGATATATGATCTCTTTGATGTACTGCTGTATTCAGTTTACTAATACTTTGTTGTGGATTTTAGCATCTATGTTCATCAGGGATACTGACGTATAATTTTCTTTCTTTGTAGTGTCTTTATCTGCTTTTGGAATTAGGATGATGCTGACCTCGTAAAATGAGTTTAAGAGCTTTCCCTTCTCTTGAATATTTTGAAATAGTTTGAGGAGAGGTGTTAGTTCGTCCCAAAATGTTTGGTGCAATTCACCTGTAAAGCCACCTAGTCCAGGGCTTTTGTTTGTTAGGAGTTTTGATTACTGCTTCAATTTGAGTAGGTGTAATTTGTTTATTCAGATTGTCTGATTCTTCCTGATTTGGTTTTGGAAGATTATATGTTTCTAGGTCTAGGTTGTCCAATTTTTTGGCATAGAGTTGTTCAAATTTTCTTACAACCATTTATATTTCTTTGGTGTCAGTTGTTATTTCTCCTCTCTCATTTCTGATTTTATTAATTTGAGTCCTCTCTTGAGTCTTATCAATCTTGTTTATCTTTTCAAAGAATCAGCATATGTTCTTTTTTTTTACTTTATTTCATTTATTTCTACTCTGATCTTTATGATTTCCTTCTTTCTACTCACTTCAGGCTTTGTTTGTTGTTATTTTTTAAGTTCCTCTAAGTGTAAATTTAGATTGTTTATTTGAGCTTTTTCTTGTTTTTTGAGATAGGCCTGTAATGCTATGAATATTCCCCCTAGGACTGCTGTCCCTTGTCCCACAGATTTTGGATTGTTGTGTCCTCATTTTCATTTGTCTCAAGGTATCTTTTGAATTCTTCCTACTATGATTTCAATGGATAGATCTTGCAGACCAAAAATCAACAAGAAGACAGAAGCCTTAAATGACACGCTAGATCAAATGGATTTAATTGATATCTTCAGAGCATTTCAACCATCAGTAAAAAGAAGTAATCTTCTGATACACACAGCAACAGGGTTGACTCGCAAATGCATTAAGCTAAGTGAAAAAAATGCATTACATTAAGACCCCATAAGCTACATACCGTATTATTCCATTTATATGACTTTATTTGGACAAAACAGATCACTGTTTGGCATGGTTAGAGGTGGGGCATAGTGAGATTTGGAGGGTGATGAATTTGTTCTGTATCTTGACGATGGTGTTAGTCACACAACCATATGCACTTGTTAAAACTCACAGAACTTTACACTAAAAAGGGTGAATTTTACTGTACATAAAGTGTACCTTAGTAAAAGAAAGGAAGGAAGGAAGGAAGGAAGGAAGGAAGGAAGGAAGGAAGGAAGGAAGGAAGGAAGGAAAGAAGGAAGGAAGCAAGCACCCAGATCTGGAATTTGCCCACCAGGCCCATGTTGTTGCCAGGGCCATTTCTTGTCCCAGCTTCTGTCAGCTCTCACCCAGACTACTGCTATTTGTCACTTCTTAACTTTTCCTCCCTTATAATTTATTCTTAAAGGGAAGTCAGAATTACTTTCTTTTCAAATATAAATCAATTATGTCATGCCCTTGCTTAAAACTCTTCCAGTGTCTTCTCATCTCATTTTAGAAAAATCCAAATTCCTTCCAGGCCTACAAGGCCAATCCAAGTAGCCTGGATTCTCCAGGACATGCTGCATGTGGAACCTGGAGGATTTCACTCCACCTCATTCCCTTCCCTTGGAATGCTCTGCCCTGACCTGTGTGGCTGGATCCTTTACTTACCTTTCTGTTCTGAGCATAAATGCCATCTCTTCAGAAAGGTGCTCCCTCAGTTCATCCCACCTCATTAATCTGCACCCCCACATCATGCTGGCCACATTCATTTCTGAACCCTCAGTGGCAAAGCAGGTCATGGCACGCAGTGGGTGCTCAATAAATGCTGCTTAGACTGTTATCTTTAGGAAGGAGCCTGCCTCTGAGCCTTAGTGTGCACTCACAGTGGGGTGGGGAATCACTCGGACATGGGAAAAGCACAGCACTGCCTCCAGGATCTCCTACCCTCACCTCTGTCCAGATGCAATACTTAATCTGGAATTTCGAACAGCCAGTCAGTGGTGGAGCCAGAGTTCAAACCCAGCCACCTGAGGAGCTGTTGACATTAACAACCCTCTCCACCTCCCATTCCGAGTATCTGTGAAGATGGGTCAAGCTGGAAACCATACGAGAAAGTAAGGAACACCCTGCAGGGCAGTACCAGAACCCACTGGATGGGTTGGCCCAAACCTCAACTCTACCTGCTTCCAGGGCTGAAAAGCAACTGCTGAGTGGTTCCCAGGATTAACAGCCTGATTACTGAGAGCCAAGCAGGCACCAGGCATCTCTTTTGCAGAAAGGAGGGAAGGTGGCTAACATCAGGTTGCTGGATGCCTGGTACACACTAGAAGCTCTAGCCATGTTGTCTCTTTAACACTCACCCTGACAGCATCCCCATTTTTATGTGACCTCAGCAATCATGCCTGCTGTGTAAGTGGCAGAGCCTGTTGGAGTCCACGTCTAGAACTGGTTCCATCAAATGCCTAGGGGCAGTTCTAAATCCAACCCTCTCTCCAGATTCTTGGGGAGCATTAATTAAGCTTGTTCTCATCCCAAGAGTGGAGGAGCAGACCAGAAAGCCCCAGGGATCTTGCTGCTGTTGTAACATCTGGACTCCCCTGAGCTGTACTTTCTCTGTCCCTCCATGCTCTCATGTCCTGTGTCCTATGGATATAGATAAAGCTGATGTAACTTCAACCAAACGTCCCAGCTGGTGCCCTTCCATTCCTCTGCCCCCTAGCCATGTTTCTCTCCTCCCTGTCCCTATCTCCCTCTCTGAGCCATCTCTCACCCTTTTTCTGTCTCTGTCTCCATTTCTTTGTCTCATGTGTATGCATGCACACACCGGGATACACTCATTCACACACTGATACCATTCCAACTCACTTCCTTCAACTGTTCAACTCACTCTGCCGAAAGGAGATGAACTTGAGAGATCAAGGCCCTGGAAAGCCCACTGCAGGGGGTTAAGGACATCAAAAGTATGTCTGGGCTACAGCTTTGGTCCCCAGGGCCAGAGCCACAGAGTCTGTGCACTGCACAGTATCTTGCAGCTGCCTGGAGACTACACAGACACCACCACTTCTCATGACGCTCTCAGCCTTGCTAAATACCCACCCACTGGCCCTAGATTCACTCCTGGCTGCCAGTGGGAAGGGGCTCCAGCAGATACTCTGGGCCAGCTCAGCTGCACCCCAGTGGTGTGGCTGGGGAGGGCTGGAGAGAGAAGAGCAGGAACTGGCATAATTTCATATCTGGCCTTTCCTAGCTGACAGGCAAAATGACTCTGAGATAGCCAGTTCTAAATTAGTTGTAGTTTACAATACCCCTGTCTGTTAGGAAATGTCCCATTAAATCTTAATGATCTGCCTTCCAAGGAACTCCCCACACCCTCTGTGCCCTATTGGACAGCTAGCCCTGGAAAAGAAGGGTAAAATATTGGTGAGGCATAAGGGAAGATGAACACCCAAGAGATGGTGTCCAGAATGGGCTCTCATCCACCTTTCATTGGGAAACTGTGTTCAGAACACGAAGTAAAAAATTCCTTATAAGCTGAGAAATCACCATTATTCTGCTGTGTTTCCCACAGGACCCCATCCCTTCCCACTCTCCTCTCAGACCACAGCATACTCCCCCCTCTGAAACCCACCCAGCCCTTCTCTATCCCCAGTGTTTGCTTATGTTTCTAGGCTACAGAAACCACCTGGCTCAAACTCCACAAGATGCAGAATTCAGGACAGAGCTGTACCCTGCCCCATTTTCCCATACATGCAGCTGAGGCTAGGGCAGGAGTCTTCTTTTAAAAGAACGATGCCAAAGGCCTTATAGATTATTCAAATATTACCTACCTGGATAAACAGTCTCTCCTATCCTGTCATTATCATCTTCCCTACGGAAGCTAAAATACAATACTTCTATTTTATATTCAGAGTGGAATTGCTTCTGGTGACTCTTGGGGAGAGAGGAAAGATGACCAAGTGGAGAGGGCAAGCTTTGGGGAAGAGGGAGCAGAATCCTCCCAGCTCATCACCCAGCACAGTCAGTCTGGATGACCTGCAGGAACTAAGATGAGACCTTGAGCAGAAGGCCAGAGGTTACCTGAAACCAAACAATAGCTAGCCTTATCTCTGGCCCAGCACAGGCTGGTGGTCACAGAGGAGGCTTGGGAATCAAGGATCATAAGGACCCATCTAGCTTCAAGAGATTCTTGCACGACCTTGGCCTTGTCACCACTGGGGCATGTCTCCTCGGAGGCACTGCTACTTATCTCTGGCCAGTGTGACTCCATGATCATCAGAGCCCTATGCAGGTTCTTCTTCACTGACATTGAATTAAATCCTGCACATTCTTGGCTGAATCCTTTCCTTCATTTATTTACTCTCTCTCATCTCATGGAACCCTTGGTTTTCACCTGCCCAGGTCATGAGAAAGCTAGGCACGTGTTTGTGATCCTCCCTGCTTCCGCTAGTACCCCGGTCAGTCAAAACCTTTACTTGATCGAGAGCACCTGTCTTTCTATACTCCCACCTTCCCTTAGGAGGGGAGCACAAAGGGGGTCCCCAGTCCTCCTGAAGTCCAGCTTTACCAGCAAAGACAAAAGTATTACCAACTTTACTATTACAATGCATTTTAAAGTTATTATTGTAATTCTTTTTTTTTAAATTATTTATTTTTAGAGAGAGGGGAAGGAATGGAGAAAGATACAGAGGAATATTGATGTAAAAGAGACACCAATCCCTTGCTTCTCGCACGTCCCCAACCGGGGATCTAGCTGGTTACCCAGTCATGTTCCCTGACTGGGAATAGAACTGGTGACCTTTCGGTTTGTGGGACTACGTCCAACCCACTGAGCCACAACAGTCAGGGCTATTATTGTGATCCTTAAGATGTCAATAGTGAGGAATCCTACTGTTCCTCTAATTAATTCAGCAAACGCCCTGAAATAATAGAAGTTGTTAATTGTAATTCCAAACTCATACCCCCACCACCACTAGAATTAACAATTAGCACCAGGCTATTATGGGGAAGAGGGACTATTCTTTTTTATTGCCACAATTAGGCAACACATTCAATAATCAAAATGAAATACAAATTTACCCAGGAGCCCAGTAAATTATGGCCATTCATACTACGTTTTCCTGTGGTCGCTACCACGAACATAAAAGCGGCTATATGTTCCAGCTGCAGGAGGATGTCGTCTGGACCACGTCTGAGGCACTCTTCAGGGCCCCTCTTAATTAGCTTTCTGCTGCTTGGCTCATAAGCACCAGGTGAAGAGGAGGGGGCTGGGTGCCCATATCTGGTTCTGCCAATATCTGTAGGGGTGCCAGCAAGAGGTCAGAGTGGCTTGTGATTTCTGGAGGAATACTGGTAAACAATGAGGCAAGAGCAGGAGTCTTGTATGTGGTTGTATGTTGGTCAATGTGTGAGGCAGATGCCCCAAAACACACACACATCCTCAGAAGTACACTCTATTGAGAAAACTCTGCATTTTTGTCAAAAATTTTTCAAGGTGAGAAGGAGGACTTGGAAGACAGTGAAAGGACCCACACACCACAGGGAAATGGAGCAAATGAGTTTCATAAGGAGCCATTGAATAAGTTGTGAAAATTAAACCAGGTAAAAGGCAGTGGCTGGGCAGGGAAAGAGAATGAAAGACAGGGGATGATAAATTGAAAGATATTAGCACTAAGGTGCCCTTTACCTACCACAGTCCGGGCAGAAAACTTGTACTCTTCAGAATTTTAAAAAATGCTCATTTCCTGAAATGGAGGGTACAAAGGTCCAGTCCCAGCACTAAGGTTCATAATTGAAGTATCTCAATTGAAATATTTTCCTAGAGTTGGTGGGGACAGCAGGATCCTCTGAAACTAAAAAGGCTGCTAACACGGTGCCATTCACACATTCCTAGGACTCACAGAGGGCAAAGCAGAAGCTACAGTAATTATTCAAAAGTGTGGAGAGCCTGAGGAGAAATTCAAGTAAAGGGATTTATTTGCAAATGTTGGAAACTCCTTAGGGTCACATATCCCTTCCCAGTCATTCAGTATAGACTTAGGCACATAATAAGTGCTCAATAAACATGTGTTAAACTGAGACTTGGGGTTGTGGCACAAATCTCTGCTCAGTGGACACTATCAGGAGACACAGGACAAAAAGCTTCCCTCCCTGCAGATTGATGGAGTGCTTTAGTGAAGAGAAAGTGATCCTCATAATTCATTCATTCATTCAAAAACATGGATTGAACATCTATCTATTCCATTCCACTTGCATGCCAGACATCAGGGGTTATACATGAGCAGGAAAGGCATAGCCCCTGTCCTAACAGAGTTCACAGTCCTCAGGAAGAGGGACAAGTGAATAAATAGCCAAGAAGAGAAGAGAAATGCAGCGATGAGGAGGTAAGGGTGTTAAAACCCTCCCAAAGGAGTAGACATTCAATTGAGACCTAGAGAATGCATAAGAGTAAGCCAGATGTCACTGTTTCCTCATCTGTAAAATGGAAGTAATAAGAACACCTGCCTTGTGGGGTTGTTGTCAGAATTAAATGAGATAATCTGTGTAAGCTGTTGCAACAGGCCCTGGTGCATAGCATGTATTATTTAAGTCTGCTTTTGCTACTATTATTAATACTGTCATCATTCCATCATTCCATCTTTGGGAGAAGGCCTATCATGGAACAGTGCCGAGGCCTGCTCTCAGCACTGTTCCATGCCCATTTAGCATGGATCATTGCTCAATTCAACCTGCCTTTAAGGGAGCCCTACCACACACCTGGCACATGCTAAAGAATGACTGGAATTGTTCTTAAGAAGCTATGATAAGGTTGGACAGAAGACACATAAAGCACTACATCTCATTGCATATTCTATGCTGGAGGCACCAGTGTTAGTCTTTGAGGTAAAAGGAATTGTCAGAGATGTTCTCATAGCTGTAGGACCCTCCCAAGGTAGCAGCATCCAAGCCATGAGTGAGTGGAGATGAGTCAGCAGGAGCCTCAAGGTCTTGCCATCCATTGTACCTCAGCCACCTTCTGTCTAGTCCTCTAAGGTGTGAAGAAGCCAGAGGAACAGCACAGACCTATGTGCTACTCTAGGCCACCTCCAGAGAGAAACGGTTAATAGAGGATCCTGAGCCTCAAGCACTGGACCTCTGTGGCTCTCTGACTTCTGACTTAGACCCATACACACACTATCCATGGTGGTTAGAACCAGGAACTGCAGACTCCAAGTCTGGCCTCACCCTATTCTTACGCCCACTCCAGTGCACCTTTTCCTCCCACTCAGGGAGACAAGATTTGAGCTGACCTCAAAGAACCCAAAGAAAGCTAATACTAAGAAAGCTGAGCCAAGAAGCATGGTACTCAGTAGCTGTGCGGTGGCATGGGTGGAGGCTGCCAGGGCAGCAGGCCTGAAATAATTCAGTGACTCCCTGTTTTCTACTCAACTTTTCAGCAGCAAATCACTAAGGCTTTTTTCATCATACCTCAGCTCTTGGAAACCATTAGTCTGACTGAGCACCTTAGAAGCACATTCAAGGGGTGAAAGCCGAACAAGCAGCACTGTTCCCTCTTGGACCCCTCACCCACATACAGCACCACAATGTAGCCAAGTGGATTGTCCCACTTAGGTGGTGAACACCTAAGGCTCTGCCCCTTAAAATGTAACAGGTGCACAGAGAAAAAGAAATAGGGCCCAAATGAAAGAGGAGATCAAAACTCCAGAAGAAGAACAAAGCAATGAAAATAGCCAACCTATCAGATTCAGAGTTCAAAAAACTGATAATCAGGATGCTCACAGAAATGACTGAGTATGATCACAAAATGAAGGAAGAAGTGAAGGCTATGCAAAGTGAAATCAAGAAAAATATACAGGGAACCAACAGTAAAGGGAAAGAAACTGGGACTCAAGTCAATGATTTAGAACCGAAGAAAGAAATAAACATTCAACTGGAACAGAATGAAGAAACAAGAATTCAAAAAAATGAGGAGAGGCTTGGAAACCTCTGGGACAATTTTAAATGTTCCAACATCTGAATCATAGGGGTGCCAGAAGGAGAAGAGGAAGAACAAGAGACTAAACACTTACTTGAAAAAATAATGAAGGAAAACTTCCCAAAACTGGCAAAGAAAATAGACTTCCAGGAAGTCCAGCAAGCTCAGAGAGTCCCACAGAAGTTGGACCCAAGGAGGAACACACCAAAAAACATCATAATTACATTACCCAAGATTAAAGATAAGGAGAGAATCTTAAAAGCAGCAAGAAAAAAGGAGACAATTACCTACAAAGGAGTTCCCATCAGACTGTCAGCTGATTTCTCAAAAGAAACCATATAGACAAGAAGGGGCTGGAAAGAAGTATTCAAAGTCACAAACGGCAAGTACCTACATCCAAGATTACTCTATCCAGCAAAGCTATCATTTAGAATGGAAGAACAGATAAAAGTGCTTCCCAAATAAAGTCAGGTTAAAGGAGTTCATCATCACCAACCCTTTAATATATAAAACATTACAGGGACTTATTTAAAAAAAAGATCAGAACCATGAACAGTAAAATGACAACAAGCTCACAACTACCAACAGCTGATCATAAAAAAATAAAAACAAAAATGAACTAGGCAAACAACTAGAACAGGAACAGAATCATAGATATGGAGATACATGGAGGGCTATCAGTGGGGAGGGGGAGAAAAAGGGAAAAGGTACAGGAAATAAGAAGTATAATTGGTAGGTACAAAATAGATAGGAGGATGTTAAGAATAGTATAGGAAATGTAGAAGACAAAGAACTTAAATGTATGGCCCATCGACATGAACAAGTGTTGGGGGAGGAATGCTGGAGGACAGGGGGGTTCAGGGCAGAGGGTAATAAAGGAGAGAAAAAATGGGACAACTGTAATAGCATAATCAGTAAAACATACTTAACAAAAAAACTTTGACCCCTCCCTCCAATTGCCTAAAAGAAATTTAGGTAGAAAAGCTGCTACATAAAGGGAAATGTCATCCCTGATAATTATAGTTTAATACATTAGTGTGATAGAGAGGAACTGAGCAAGGCCTATTTGATCAAAATCCTCTGTGTCCCATGGTTAAAGATGACCTAACAAATATTTATTTGTTTTTCCAATCTCCATGTGAATCATCTTCCTATACACTGAAGTCCTAAACTACAACCCCCACTTCTCCTTAGCTCCAGAATGGCATACAAACCTCAACAGCCCAATGCCTTTTTGGCTTTCTACACTTATGGCACCCCAGAAAGTGCATTCATATAATGAAATTTGGACATTTTCTCCTGTTAGTTTGTCTCTGTTAAATTTGATTAGCCCACCTAGAAGAACTGAGAAGGTGGGAAGGCCCTGGACAGGTAGCTCAGTTGGTTAGAGTGTTGTCCTGATACACCAAGGCTGTGGGTCTAATCCCTAGTCAGGGTACATACAAGAATGAACCAATGAATGCATAATGAGTGGAACAACAAATCGATGTTTCTCTCTCTCTCTCTTATCAATAAATTTTTTTAAAAAGGTTAAAAAAGGAATGTGGGCGCAAAATTATTCTTAATTCCCCCAACTTTGCTTTAAATACTTCTTAAATACCTCAAATGAAAGATGCTATATAATTTTATAACATCAGAACCAAGAATTTTATTTGATTAATAAAAGACCACTGAGTGAATGAGTGAATGAATGAATGAATGAATGAATGAGTAAATAGTATGTAGTCACCTCAAATGACATTGGGCTTAGTTATCTAATTTATAGATTACTTAGGCCTCTTGCTTTTCCATCTTCTTGCACAATATTTAATAGCCTTACTTGGTCATTTCACTGCTAATATATAGCTCAATCATAAGCAGAGAAAGGGAGCAGAGGAAATAAAAAGGAAAAAGACACAAATCAATCAGTGCTTTTCCCCTTAGCAACCAAGGGAAAGGTTTTGTGGGTAAGAAAGATGGAAACTAATGGCTAAAGTAGGGCTTGGGAATTATCTGTGAATTTTATTTATGCATAACTTCTGGCATGAATTGCATCTTGCTTCCACTGTGTCTGGAAAACTTCCAAAGAAAGGCAATGCTTTAGAAAGGGATTGAAAAGGGGGAGGGAGAGAAGGAAACTGGTAAGAAGGAGGCAACCTCCTTGAGGTAAACTAGGCAAGTCCTCCCAGAACAGACAGGCTCTCCCCTCCTGTTTGCCATCTCAGCACAAATTACAAGGGACCTCAGAGAAGCCTTACTTTCTCCCCGATGGACTACTTCTTGCCTGCATTATTCAAGCCTGAATTTTTCTAAGCAAAGGCTGTCAGGCCTGCTATAGAGGTCATTCTTCCATGACTTCTGCCAATTCACAGGGACATGAATGAGCAGGGCTATCTGACAGGCACAGGGAGGAGGCAGTGATGCCCTTGATCCTGATAAACTGCATTCCCCATCCCCAAGCAAACTAGCCACCCAAAAGGGTAAGATATCCAGGTCACCTTGCAGACCCTGGGGTTTCCTCCTGGGAGACCATGCCTTGCACATGGCCAGGCAAAGGTGCAGGGTGTTAGAGAGACAGACATCATCAATAGAGCTGGCTAGAGAGAAAGAGGAGGAGAGGTGAGCTATATGAGTGAAGCCAGATAGAGAGTCAGTGGCTAGGACCAGGGATTGCTGATCCTGACAATAGGAGGAGTAGGGATGGTAGTTTAAAGGGAAGAGTACTATTGAACTTGAGCAATGGGTATGGGTTCAAGTTACAGCTCTGTCACTTATTAGTGTGAATGTGCAAGGGCCCTACCACCAAATGGCCTTCCTAAAAATCTGAATCCTCCAGCAAGATGAAAGAATGAGAAAAAGACCACATGGCCTTCAGAAAACAACAGATCCTACCTAGGGGAGTGGAAATTGTTGTGCAGAGATGCAGAAGGCCTCAGCCCATGGTGTGCTGTGCCATACCTCAAACCACGCCCTTGGCCACCATACCTCTTTTGAACCTAAGAAAACTCCTGGACAATGTACTTCATCAAAGCAATGTAGCAAACCAAAAAGAGGAAGATTTAAGATCCTAGAAACAGGAAATGTAAATCAACAGAAAGCAGAAGAAATTCTGGACACCAGAGAGCGAAGTTCAGGATGACAGTCCTGCTATAGGCCTAGGAGCATGCCCTCCACGCGGAATGACAGCATAAAGAAGGAAAGTCTCCAGAAAACGTGTCAGCACTACTTGATTGGCTAATGAGACTGACTTTGAGAAAAATTATTCTAAGAAGTTATTGGTAAATACAAGAAAATTAAAGTGAAAAAATAATTAAGCAAGGCAGTTATTAACTTTAAGAAATAAACAAATATAACCATAATAGTCAGTTATGAATAATATTCAAATAGGCATAACTGGAAATTCTGAACACTGATTTAAGTAAATTCAAATATACTATATAGGTGGTAAAACTCAGATGTCAGTGTAAGAGAAATCCTCATTACTATAAATAGAAAGCCAATATGTAACATAATCTATGCATTAAAATATAACAATGTATACATATTATTTAGAACTATGAATATACGTAAATGCATGAAGAAACAGTTAAAAAATTGAAAGTTATTGCTTCTAGGCAGGGAGGCTTGGGGGACGGTTAAGGAGGGGTTGGTCAGAGAAATGCTGCCTTTGTCACGTCTTTCACTAAAAAGTAGGCAAAAGTAGGTTTACAGTTGTAAAATAAATAATAATACAATAATTAATGAATACCAATGTAAGAATAAACTCTGTGTTTCACATACTCACAACTGTAAACCTATTGTTGGCCACCCCTGTACTATTTGAGTTATAAGTTATAAGAAATTATTACAATCAGTTATTTTGGTATTTTGTGTTAAAAAACACAAAATTTACCACCAACCATTTTTAAGTACAGTTCAGTAGTGTTAAGGACATTTTTCTATACTTTAAAAATCCTCAAATCTGACCTTCCATGGTTGGAAGTGGAGGGAGGCTTCTTAGTGAGCAAAGCTGGTAGGCTCTTTCCACAGTGACCACTGTCATCCAGGCTTCATCTTGACCTGGGGAAGTGGGGGTGAGGGAGGGCTGCCATTCATTATTGCTGACACCTACAGGGTGGTCTCAGGAGCAACCACCACATGGATCCTTTGCTTCAATCCCCAGAAGCACAACTAATGAGACTGGAATGATTAAATAATACTTTTCTAACAGCCTGGAAATACAAAGGGGAAAGGAACAAGGAACCTGACCTTTGTGGATAGAATTAGACCCTCTCCAGGGTTCCCAGTTCATCCTTCCTAGCTTCTGCCTACCTGTTCAGAGACAGCACCATTGCCTACGCCCAGCTTCCTCCCAATCTGTATTCACAAGAAGAGGACCCAGAGTTTCTCTGTTGCCACAATGGAGTCTTGGTCACTCCTGTTTGCTGGCTAACGACTTTCCTGTTCCCCCAGTGTCTGACACTGCAGCTCTAACAATTAGGGAGTAGTACCTCTGCCTCCAATTAGAATTCAACAGAAAATTCTTGACATTCACAAGCAGACCTCTACCTACAGAAATGGGAGGACAAGAGACGGGGAGCCACTTCATCATCATGAACAAAGTAGTGAACAACTCAAAGCCTCCATTTTCTCCTCTGTAAAATAGGAATGATAGTATCTGTTCCAATCCCAGGGTGGTTATCAGAACCAAGTCAGAAAATGGACAGAATGTAGCACTGTGAGACAGAAAGTCCCTTAACAAATGTGAAGTAGTATTTGTAATAATAGTTTTAAAACTTAGCCAACTATAAAGAGATCTTTGAGTGGCAAGAAACCAGTACAGTGAAGTAAAAACCTCCAGCAAAGGTAGTCCTTTCCCATGTTAGCCCTGGGGTGCAGCCTGGTGGTTCTACTATCCAACATGCAGCAGTGCCAGCTACCCCTCCTGGAGCTGCAGACACCCCAGGCATAGACTGTAATGCTCAGGCAAATAGCCCACACACCTGTGCAGCTTCCCCTTCGTAAAATAAGACTGCTCACTAATGCTCCTTGGCTCCTTTTATTTGAAAGACAAAAGCTGTTGTTCTTAGTAAAATGTAGGTGAATCACTTAGAAAATATTTTTTGAGTACATTATAGAAACAATAAGATAAAAGTACCCTGGAAATAGTTCTGTTTTGTTTTCCACTTTGCAAACTGAAGCTGTAGCACAGGGTTGGATTACATATGTACAAAACAGAAGTGCTTTGCTCATTTCCTCTCCATGCTGGAAAAGTGTGTGTTAATTACTCCTGAGTGGGAGAGTAAAACCCCTTAGAGGGTCTAGCTTGGCCTTACATAGGTAGAATTAGAGCAAAAGGAGAGGTGAGACTTAAATACCAGCCTTCAAATCTAAGAGAGTGGCTGGAAAGAAAGTAGTGCACATTTCTGTCTCCACTAAGAGGAGACAACAGCAGCAGTAAGAGTTTAGGCTGACACAAATGGCACACCCCAGGAAAGATCCCAGCAGGCACCAGATCCTGCTGGGGAAAACACGGCTGTGGTGGGGATGGGGGCACCCCTGCACAGCATCTCATACACTGTACTCAGAGCTGATCCTTATAGTTGGCAGCCTGAGGGTTAATGCCACTCACAAATGACCCAACAGCACTAAAGACCCAACTATAGCAGGAGGGTGCACCTAAACCACACAAGAGAAGTTTCTGGAGCACCCAACTCAGATAATCTGGAAGACTGTGCAACTGAGCCCTACAAGACACATGTAATATACCACCCCCATAACAAGTTCAGGAGTCATAGCAGATCTACCTAATACACAGAGACAGACACAAAAAGACAGACAAAATGGGGACACAAAGAAACATGCCCCAAATGAAAGGACAAGAGAAATCCCAAGAAGAGGAATTAAATGAAATGGAAGCAACCAAACTACCAGATACAGAGTTCAAGACAATGGTTATAAGGATGCTCAAAGGACCTTAACAAAAGAATGGATGATCTCAGTGAGAACTTAAACAAAAAGATAGTAAGCATTAAAAAAGACATGGCAATCATAAAAAAGAACCTGTGAGAAATAAAGAATACACTGAAAGGTCAACAATAGGCTGATGAAGCAGAGGACCAAATCAGTGATTTAGAGGACAAGATAACCGAAAGCACTTAAGGAGAGCAACAAAGAGAAAAAAGAATTTTTAAAAAAGTAGAAAAGTTTGAGGGACCTCTGGGAAATCAAGCATAAAAACATCCATATCATAGGGGTACCAGAAAGAGAAGAGAGTGAGGAAGAGACCAAGAATCTGTTTGAAGAAATAATAGCTGCAAACTTTCCTGACCTAGTGAAAGAAAGACATACTTGTCCAGGAAACAGAGAGAGTCCAAATCTAGATGAACCCAAAGAGGCCCACACAAAGACACATTATAATTAAACTGGCAAAGGTTAAAGACAAAGACGGAATCTTAAGAGCAAACAGAGAAAGACAATTAGTTACCTGCAAGGGAGCTCCCATAAAACTGTCAGCTGATTTCTCAACAGAAACACTTCAGGCCAGAAGGACTGTCATGAAATATTCAAAGTGATGAACAGCAAGGACCTACAACCAAAAATACTCTGCCCAACAAGGATATCATTTAAAATTAAAGGAGAAACAAAGAGCTTTGCAGATTAAAAAACAAAAATAAAAACAGAAACAAAACTAAAGGAGCTCACTACCACCAGACCAGAATTTAAAAAAAAAAAGTTAAAGGATCTTATTTAAGAAGAAGAAAAACAGACAGAAAAACATAGCGCAAAGACTAATATGGTAATATATACATACATACCAATAATTACTTTAAATGTAAAGAGTTTAAATACTCCAATCAAAAGACATGGGGTAGCAGAATGGATAAGAAAATAAGACATGTTTGTTGTATATGCTATCTACAAAAGACCCTCCTCACAATGAAAGATACACAGACTAAAAGTAAAGGGATGGAAAGAGATACTTCATACAAATGAAAAAGAAAAGCTGGGGTAGCAATTCTTGTATCAGACAAAACAGACTTCAAAACAAAGGCAATAAAAAGAGACAAAAAGGACACTATATAACACTAAAGGGACTGATCCAACAAGAAGCTATAACCCTTGTAAACATCCATGCACCCAACAAAGAAGCACCTAAATATATAAAGCTCAATTGACATAAAGGGAGAGATCAACAGGAATACAGTCATAGTAATAGATTTTAACAACCCATTGACACACCAATGGATAGAATTTCCAGATAGTAAATCAACAAGGAAACTGTAGCCTTAAGGGCCATACTAGACCAGATGTAATTAACTGATATATTCAGAGCGGTTCACTCCAAAGCAACAGAATGTACATTTTTTTCCAAGTGCACAGGGAACATTGTCTAAGATGGACCACATGTTAGAACAGGAAGCAAGTCAATAAATTCAAGAAGACTGAAATCACATCAAGCATCTCCTCTGACCACAAAAGTATGAAACTAGAAATCAAATACTAGAAAAAAACTGAAAAACACATGGAGACTAAATATTATGTTTCTAAACAATAAATGAGTCGACAACAATATCAAAAAAGAAATCAAGATACCTTGAGACAAATGAAAATGAAAATACAAGAACACAAAACCTGTGGGCCACAGCAAAAGCAGTATTAAGAGAGAAACTCATAGCAATATAAGCCTTCTGTAAAGAAGCAAGAAAAATCTCAAATAAACACACTAACCTTACATCTAAAGAAACTGGTTCTGGCTGGAGTGGCTCAGTGGACTGAGTGCCAGCCTGCAAACCAAAGGGTCACCAGTTTGATTCCCAGTCAGGGTACATGCCTGGGTTGTGGGCCAGGTCCCCAGTAGGGGCCATGCAAGAGGCAACCACACATTGAGGTTTCTCTCCTTCACTTTCTCCCTCCCTTCTCCTCTCCCTAAAAAATAAATAAAATATTTTTTTTAAAAGAAACTAGAAAAAGAAAAACAAACAAATCTCAAACTAAGTAGGAGGAAAATAATAAAAACCACATAGGAAATTAATGAAAACGAATCTAGAAGCCAATACAAAAGATCAACGAAATCAAGAAATGCTTCTTTGAAAAGATAAACAAGATTAAGCAGACTCATAAAAAAAAAACCCAGAGATCCCAAATAAGTGAAATTATAAATGAAAGAAAAGTAACAACTGACTCCACAGACATACAAAGGATTATAAGAAAATACGAAGAACTATATGCCAACAAATTGAACAATCTGTAAAAATTGGATAAATTCTTAGAAACATACAATCTATCAAAACTGAATCAAGAAGAAACAGAAAATCTGAACACAACAATTACAATTAATGAAATCAAAGCAGTAATCAAAAAACTCCCAATAAACAAAAATGCTCGACCAGATGACTTTCCTAGTAAATTTTACCTAAAATTCAAAAAAGAATTACCACCTGTCTCTCTCAAACTACTTCTAGAAATTCAAGAGAAGGAAAGACTCCAAAGCTTATTTTACAAGGCCAGCATTATCCTAATTCCAAACCAAATAAAGACAATACCAAAAACATTGTGTGCCAATTTCCTCGATGAATGTAAATGCAAAAATCCTTAACAAAATATTAGCAAACTGAACCCAGCAATACATTAAAAAGATCATACAACACAACCAAGTGTGATTTATTCCTGGAATGCAAGCTTGGTACAATATCCACAAATCAATTAATGTGATAAACCACATAATCAAAATGAGGGATAAAAATCATACATCATCTTAACAGATGCAGAAGAAGCATTTAACAAAATCCAGCACCCATTTATTATAAAAACTCTCAGCAAAGTGAGAATAGAGGGATCATACCTTAATATAATAAAGGCCATATATGACAAACCCACAGGATACATTATACTCAATGAGGAAAAACTAAAAGCATTTTCCTTAAGAAAGTCCTAGGCACAGCAATCAGACAAGAGAAGAAATTAAAGGCATCTAAATTGGAAAGAAAAAGTAAAACTGTCATTATTTACAGATGACATAATACTATATAGAGAAAACCATAAAGACTCCACAAAAAACTACTAGAATTGATAAATGAATTCAGTAAAGTAGCAAGATATAAAATTAATATTCAGAAATAAATGGCATTTTATACACCAATAATGAACTATCAGAAAGAGAAATTAAGAAAACAACTCCATTTATAGTTGTATCAAGAAAAACAAAGATCTGAGGAATAAATTTAACCAAGGAGGTAAAAGACCTGTACTCGAACAATTATATGATACTAAAGAAAGAAAATGAAGGAAACACAAATAAATGGAAGCATATACTGTGTTCATAGATAGGAAGCACAGGAAGAATTAATATCATTATTATGTCCATACTACTCAAGGCAATCTAGATTCAATGCAATTCCTATTAAAATACTAATGGAGTATTTCACAGAAGTAAAATAAATAATCCAAAAATTTCCATGAAACCACAAAAGACCTCCAAAAGCAAAAGTAATCTTCCTTAAGAAAAAGAACAAAGTTGAAGAATCATGCTACCTGATGTCAAACAGGCCACATGAACCAAAACAGCATGCTACTGGTATAAAAACAGACATATACATCAATGGAACAGAATAGAAAGCCCAGAAATAAACCCACACCTCTAATCTTTGGCAAAAGAGGAAAGAACATACAATAGGGTAAAGACAGTCTAGTCAACAGATGGTGCTGGGAAAAGTGAAAAGATACATGCAAAAAATAAAACTAGATCACCTTCTTATATCATACACAGGAAAAAATTCAAAATGAATTAAAAACTGAAATGTAAGACTGGAAACCATGAAAAGTCCTAGAAGAAAATATAGGCAGTAAAATCTCAGACATTACTTGTAGTAATATTTTTTATGATATATATATCTCCTTGGGTAAGGGAAAAAAAACATAAACAAATGGGAATACATCAAACTAAAAAGTTTTGCACAGCAAAGGACACCATGAACAAAATTAAAAGACACTTACTGAATGGGAGAAGATATTCGCCAATGATACATCTGATAAGAGGTTACTATCCAAAATTTATAAAGAACTCAGATAACTTAATACCAGAAAAACAAACAACCTGATTAAAAAGCAGACAGAAGATATGACCATTCTTCAGAGAGGCACACAGATGGCCAATAGACCAGAATAAAACATTAAAAAACATTAAAAAGATGCTCAATATATAAAATATTTTCCACTAAGATCAGGAACAAGACAAGGATGACCTCTGTCACCATTTCTATTCAATATAGTATTGGAAGTCCGAGCCACAGCAATCAGACAAGAAGAAGAAATGAAAGACATCCAAATTGGAAAGGAGGAAGTAAAATTATCACTGTTTGCAGATGACATGATAGTATACATAGAAAACCCTATAGATTCCACCAAAAAATTACTCAACTGAATAAGTGAATTTGGTAAAACAGCAGAATACAAAGTCAATATTCAGAAATCAAAGGCATTTTTGTACACCAACAACAAAATATCAGAAACATAAATCAGGGAAAGAAAATCCCATTTGCTATACAACAAGAAAAATAAACTACCTAGGAATAAACCTGATCAAGAAGGTAAAAGACCTATACTCAGAAAACTACACAATACTGAAGAAAAAAATTAAGGAAGACACAAACAAATAGAAGCATATGCCATGTTCATGGATTGGAAGAATTAACATCATCAAAATGGCCATACTACCCAAAGCAATTTATAGATTCAACAAAATCTCTATTAAAATACCAATGGCATATTTCACAGATATAGAATAGACATTTCAAAAATTTCTATAGAACCATAAATGACTCCGAAAGCCATAGCAATTTTGAGAAAGAAGAACAAAGTAGGAGGGATCGCAATACCTAATATCAAACTATATTACAAGGCCATGGTAATCAAAACACTTTGGTACTTCCATAAGAACAGACACCCACCTGTTCTGTTCTTATGCCAATACCATTGATCTGAATAGATCAACTGAACAGAATAGAGAGCCCAGAAATAAATCAAAGTCTGTATGGTCAATTAATATTTGACAATGAGGGAAGACGCATAAAAAGGAGTAAAAATAGTCTTTCTGCAAATGGTGTTGGGAGATCTAAACAGCTCTACATGCAAAAAAATGAAACTTGACCACCAACTTACACCATACACAAAAATAAACTCAAGATGGATAAAAGACTTAAATATAAGTTGTGATACCATAAAAGTCCTAGAAGAGAACATAGGCAGGAAAACCTCAGATATTCCATGCAGCAATATTTTCACTGACATGTCCCCTAGAGCAAGGGACATTAAGGAAAGAATAAACAAATGGGATTTCATCAAAACAAAAAGTTTCTGCATGGCTAAAGAAAACATCAGCAAAATGAAAAGGGAACCAACTGTGTGGGAAAATATATTTGCACATGATACCTCAGACAAGGGTTTGATCTCCAAAACATATAAAGAACTCACACCACTCCACTTCAGGAAAACAAGCAACCCAACTAAAAAATGGGAAAAGGATCTGAACAGACACTTCTCCAAGGATGACATACAGAGGGCCCAGAGACATATGAAAAGATGCTCAGCATCACTAGCCATCAGAGATGCAGATTAAATCCCCAATGAGATACCACTTCACACTGGTCAGAATGGCCATCACAAACACATCAACAATCAACAAGTGCTTGTGAGGATTTGGAGAAAAGGGAACTCTACTACACTGTTGGTGGGAGAAAAGGGAACTCTACTACACTGTTGGTGGGAATGTAGACTAGTGCAGCTACTATAGAAAACAGTATGGAATTTCCTCAAAAAACTAAAAGTGGAACTGCCTTTTGACCCAACAATTCCACGGCTGGGATTATACCCTAAGAATCCTGCAACACCAATCCAAAAGCATCTATGCACCCCAATGTTCATAGCAGCCCAATTTACAATAACCAAGTGTTGGAAGCAGCCTAAGTGCCCATCAGTAAATGAGTGGATCAAAAACAGTGATTCACACAATGGAATACTACACAGCAGAAAAACTGAAGGAGCTCCTCCCCTTCACAACAGCATGGATGGATCTGGAGAGTGTTATGCTAAGTGAAATAAGCCAGGCAGTGAAAGATAAATACCATATGATCTCACCTATAAGTGGAACTTAACAAAACAAGCAAGCAAGCAAAATATAACCAGAGACATTGAAATAAGGAACAAACTGACAGTAACCAAAATGGAGGGATGAGAGGAATAATGGGGGAAAGAAGGGGAAGGGTCATCAAGGAACATATATAAAGGACATATGGACAAAGCCAAAGGGGGGCAGGATCAAGGGTGGGAGGTGGGGATGGGTGGTTGGGTGGCTAGTGGTCAGGGAAAAATGGAGACTACTGTATTTGAACAAAAATTTAAAAAGTGAAAAAAAAACAGTAAAAGAAAAGAAAAGCAAACAAACAAAAAAAGATGCTTACTATCACTAATCATCAGAAAAATGCCATTTAAACCACAATGAGATACTATCTCATACTTTTCAGGATGTCTATTATCAATAAATCAGCAAACAAATATTGGTGAGGATGTGGAGAAAGGGGAACCTTAGTGCACTGTTGATGGGAATGCAGACTGGTGCAGCCACTGTGGAAATCAGTATGGATGTTGTGCAAAAAATTAAGAATGGAACCACCTTATGACCTAGGGATTCCACTTCTGGGAATATATCTGAAGAAACCCAAAACACTAATTCAAAAAAAAGATACACACACACACACACACACCTATGTTTATTGCAGTGTTATTTACAACAGCCAAGATTTGGAAGCAACCCATGTGGCCATCAGCAGATTCATGCATAAGATACATTGTGGTACATTAACACAATGCAATACTGCTCAGTTGTAAAAAAGAAAATGCATAAATAAAAATTTCACCTTTAGTGACAGCACAGATGGACTTGGAGATTATTATGCTAAGTGAAATAAGCCAGCCAGGGAAAGACAAATACCATATGATTTCACTTATATGTTGAATCTAATGAACAAACTGAACTAACACGCAAAATAGAGACAGACTCATAGATACAGAGAACAGACTGACATCTGTCAGAAGGGAAGGAATTACGGGGCTGGGTGAAAAAGGTGAAGGGATTGAGCAGTACATACTAGTAGTTGCATAACAGCTACACCTGACCACATGTAGAATGCAGCACAGGAAACATAGTCAAGAATGTAAAGATAATGGGATGTGGGGCCAGGTGGGTGCTTGGAGCAGCAAGGGGAACATTCTGTAGTGCAAGGTTTTCCAGCCACTTTGTGGTATACCTGAAACTGGTGCAAAATGATATTTTATGTAAACTGTGGATGAAAAATATAAATTAATTTTTAAAAATAAATAAATAAGTTAAGGCAGTGAAAGATAAATACCAGGAGGAATAGCTTTACTGTAAGGAAGAGAGCAAAATTTGATTGCATGTCCTGAAGAGGTTGTAAAGTGTTTGTTGGAGATTTTATGTGGCTACACTGACTTTATGGAATGTTTTTGGTCCATACTTGCCTTGGGTCAGTGACTGGACAGATGAATTTTGAAAAGCCCATCAGTGGCACATGCTGCTCAACCAGAACAAACCTCTTATTGACATCAGGTCTCCACTTGCTACCTAGAGCCAGGCATAGGTGTCTTGGAAGGGCATGTGGGCTTCCCAGTCTCTGCAGAAATAGCTCTCTGTCATCCATTATTGTATCATCCTCTTCCCCAGTTCAAGAACTGCTGGTCACTCTCTGCAGCCTTTCTTACAGTCCTAGCACTCAAAGTTGTCAATCATGCGTTGTTGAGTCCATTATACACCCTTAGCTCTGCTAACTCTACCAAAAGTCCTGTCTCAGTCCCTCTCCCATTCTGCTGAGAGCTTTCTGAGTCGTAATCCCAATACTCAACATATCAAACACACTGAAGTGGGTAAGAACAAGGACAAAAATCTATGACACATCCCTAGAAACTCCCTCCTGGTTGACCTCAACCTAATGACTGATCAACTAGATATGAATGCAATTAACTAGACATTTCCCATACAGGAAACTGACATCTAAAAAGAAAAAACTATGGAAACAATAAAAAGATTGGTGGTTTCCAGGCATGGGGAGAGAGAATAGATGAGTAGGCAGACAACATAGGATTTTTAAGGCAGTAAGAATAGTCTATTATTATATTACAGTGATGAAGATATGTCATTATATATTTGTCTAAACCAATCGAATGCACAACATCAAGAATTACCCCTTAGGTAAAGTATAGACTTATGATGTATCACTGTTCCGGTGAGTGAATAGGGGAGACTAATACATGTGTGGGAGCAAGGGGTATATGGGAAATCTCTGTACCTTCCTCTCAATAAAACTGCTCTTAAAAATTAAAGAGTTTTTAAAAAACAAAGCCTAAAGTCAAAAAAGGGTTTGCATATTGTTGGCATAGTATGCGATGTATATACTAAGCACCTGCTTTATTCCAACTCTGGAGGCCCCAGACCACACCCCATGTTAGCCCAACTAAGTCCACAGGTTAGCCTGCAGACATCTTAAATAGACCCTATATTCATACAGTGTGGATTTATCTGACTTCTGAGACCTTACCCAGTAGGGAGAAATGTGAGGTCTGTTCTTCTTACTCAGTCACTTCCTGGATGAATGATGTCCCTTAATATCTCTGGGCCCCAATCACTTCCTCTGAAAAACAGAGTAAATAATATTTTACTTAGAAGATCTCTTAAAATCCCTTACAGCTGAAGAGCTAAAATTCTTCACAAAATGGCTTCTTCAAATGAAGATTTTTTTTGCTTTTCATTTGTTTAAAAAAAAAAAAAAACTGAGGCCCAGGGTAAGAGGCAAAGCAAGGGCTTTGGAGTCCAAAAGACCAAATTAGAAATGCAGGCTGCCATTTACCAAAGCTTGGATATATGACTTAACCTCTCTGGGCCTCACTCAGACCTCTAGCATTAAAATAAGGACAGCTGTGGCACATAGCTAATGCCTAGTAAACATGGTATCACCCCTTTCAGGCTCAAGTACCAAAGTCATCCTCCTAGCTCAGAATTGCCACTAGACTTAGCATTTTCTCCTCCATACCCATTTCTGCTTTTTACTCCCTTTAGGAAAAGATGACTTTGTCCATTCCCTACTAACTAATGGGCTATAAGTTAAGTTTCCCCGGTGGCCAGATACTACCCCTGAATTATAAATAGAAAGACCGAGATGAAGAAAAGAGCCAGGAGGTCAGGAGTAATTAATGAGACAAAATCTGAAGCCAAACTCTGTATTTTTGCTTGGATTTCATTAGCAAGTGAGCAGAGGCCTGAGTTGGAGGCCTCTTCCCCTATCTGACCCTCCTCACTCAGCAGTTCTCTGTCATACCTCTCACAATACTGGATCTGTTAAATGCTTTATATTCCGTTGGCCAATGCAGGGATGGTTCAGAACAAGATTGAGTCATTATTAATTCAGGAGGCACCACACACATGGCTGTCACATTCCAGTTATCCTTTCTCTTGGTTTAATAGAATTTGCCACACTAATACAAAGCCGTATTTTATGGTTTTCCCTGAACTTGTAACAACTTGTCCAGCTCCCTCTTGCTAATTAAAAGGGGAGGGGATGCAGCAGCTCATTGAAAAGCCAGTTTCCAGGGAGGTTGTTGATATATCTCTGCTTCTTATGGTTCCTGACTGCCCTCTCCATGAGATGAGCATTACTGAAGTCCGCAGCTGGTGGTGACCTGGCAGGCAAAGCCCTGCTTGGTGACAGCCTGAATGCCTGTCTGCTGGCAACTCACCACCTCCTCACGGCTAGGTGGCTGGGTGACGTAGTTCCACAGTCTGTCCTCCCACACCTGCCTCAGGATCACTGCCTGTGTCCGAATGTATATAACAGATTCACTTGCAAAATTTTCCCAATAGAATAACTGGGATCGGAAGGTGAGCTATTAGGACTCCCTAGTGGCCTCTGCCCAGCCAATCCAGCATTCCCTCCCTGCCCTTGCCTCCACCTTTCCAGAGCAGAAAGACGGAAAGAGGGAGGAGGTGGGAGAGAAGGAAATGAGGAGATCCAAAGGAGCCATAAACAAAGACCTGCCCTTGTAAGAAGTCCTGCAATGGGACCAAAGTAGCCTGTTTCCAGAAGGCCCACACTTGTTCATTATCTGGCTGGGGAACCTTTAGGGGGCCAGGTAGGGAGAAGGACACCTGTTCTCACTGTGAACATCAACCTCCATACCTGTCTCCATCTGTCCAGCTAATTACCTGCTACAGCGACTGCTACAGCTGCCTACCCGCTGTCCTTTAAAACTAAGGGACGTGGACAGGCGGGTGTATTAGCATTCTGGGTTCAGCTCGCCTCACCTCACGGGGGTGGGTGAGTGCCCAGGGACTATGGATACAAGAAGTCCTGGTACTGGGAGCTATGGCACCACAGTGAAAGATGAAGCCAACCCAACGTTGTAGAGAAGGGGATACTTACTCCTCCAGGAGACCCATGTCTGCTCTCTGGTAATAAGGCCTTTCCCAACCTTTCACTCTGAGCCCACTTCTAGGGCAATGTCATGCAAGGGGCAGGGAAGCAGTGGCACTTGAGGTGGGTGCGCCCCTACCCTTAGGCTCAGCCCAACCCTCTTATTAGGGCCATGGTCCCCTCCAATGCTCCTTGTCTAGTAACCACTCACTCCTTGCCAGTGAGCCACTCAGATTCTCTGGCCCATAAGTTTACAAATAGAAACCTGTGGCAGCTGGTTGCTTAGAAAGGCAGACCCTTCAGTAAGGACATTTTGCCATAACAAAGGGCTGCTGCCTGGTACAATCTGAATGGCAGGAGTTGCTTGAGTAAAGGCTTAGTGCATCTTGGTGCCGCGTAGGGGGCATCCAGGCTATCCCTCCACCAACAGCATGCTAGGCACTGCGGCCCCTCCACAGGCCAACAGTCCATTTCTCTGGACATCACCTCTCAACTTTCCCACTACAGACATTCTCTCACTATCCACCCCCCAACCCCCAGGCTTTAAAAAGTTCTCTGGGAATGTGTGCTAAATGCATGAGACACCCCTGGGGCATCTAGTCCAAATGAAGAGATAATATGTCAGGCCCTGCAAGTCAGCCAGTAGTTCAAATGGATGGTGGCTGTGCTCATGGAATACCTGAAAGACATAACCACCCAGGTGTGGTAGGTGCCAGAACTAGCACAAACAGTGAGAGAAAAAGTGGGTGGGGATTCATGAGTTCTGTGATGGAACAAGAGGGGGACTTTTCTGAAGCTCCGGGAAGGGTGGAAAGGAATTCAGGGCTGAATGAGGGAAATACCACAACTAATTTCCATGGAAGTAAGAGAGCTAAAGGACAAAGTTCCAGAGTGCTTGGGTCCACTAAGGTGACAGAGGAAGCCAGCTGGAAGGTGAACAAAGCCCACCCATCCCATTCATAGCATCAAGACAACTGCTCTTTCTTTCTCCAAGCCCTTGGCTTAGTTTGGCCCAAGACTGAGCATAGCTTTTGGCCGTCAGTTTTCAAAAGTTCACATTTCACCCCAAGAAGTAAGGCTGCCTGTCCACCCTACTTTCCTCCTCACAACCTAAAAATACAGGAATTGTCTCATCTCCTTTTACAAGCCTCACCTTGGCCACAAATTTTATCCAGGCCCCAAAAGCTGCTCTCCAGAGTCCAGAGAAGCTGGGGTCTGGGGAGCCTGGAAGTCCCCTCCCACCTGAAGGATCCTGCAGGTCTTCTGAAGCTAGGCTGAGGGGCAGTTGCCTTCCGAATGGCCATATGCTAGTAACCTAGGAGAAGCAAGGTCCAAAAGCAATGCTTGCTGGAGTAATTCCTGGAGCATACAGTAAAAGAGAGGCCAGTACTAGCTACTGACTGTCCATATGTCTAAGTCAGAGTCTACTCCCTTATAGTTGGAAAAAAAGGGGTTTTGCATGAAGGAAGGATGAGGTGGGGAAACACACTTCCCCAGCCCAGTTCCTGGAACCTGGGCCAACTGGGTCCCTGTCTACTTCACTGACATCTCAATAGTCTCATGCATCCTACAGCCCATTGGTCATAATGCATTTACTTCAACCATATAAGGCCAGAACTGGACCAGTGTCCATGGTGAGGGACCCACTGCCACTAAGCAAGTAGACCACACATATATGGGGACTGGCTGCCTATTCTGATCCCACAGGCCTTGCTCCTCCCTCCTCCACACATGACACCACCAGGTCTCATCATCACTGAGTCCTGTTGATTAAAGAATTTCTCAAATTTGTCCACTTCCGGACCTTAGCTTAAGTTCAAGCTCAAGCTTAGCTTAAGCTTAGCTTAGCTTAGTTTAAGACCATACATTCCACATTTATGTCTCCAGCAGCTTTGTGGTTTTTCTGTATCCTATCCAGCCACCCAGAAGATCCATCTTGTTTCCTTTTGTATAAATCCCTGCAGTGGATTCACGCAGCCTTCAGCCAGATGGACAAGGTCCCTCATGATCTGACCTCTGCCAACTCTCCTCTCGCACCTTGGCTCCAGCCTCCTTGCTGTGACCCAAACACAAGTCCTTGCTTGCTTCTTTGTGTTTCCTGAGGCTCTTCCCCAGCTTCACAATACTCTAAATCCCTTTCTACACCTGGCTGTCATTCTTCTTGATTCAGTTCAGGTTATCACCTCCTAGAACAGGGGTGTCAAACTTATTTTCATCGGGGGCCACATCAGCCTTGAGGTCGCCTTCAAAGGGCCAAATGTAACTTTAGGACTGTATAAATGTAACTACTCCTTAACATTTAAACAAGAGCTCAGAGCTGCCGCCGGGTAGAAACAAGGTGCTGGGTCGATTAAACAAGGTGCAGGGCTGGATTCTGCCCTCAGGACTTGTGTTTGCCACCAGTGTCCTGGAAGAATTCTATGGCACCTTGACATTCATCCTCAGCTGAGTTCACCCCTCAGATATACTCATCTGCTCTCTTACCAGGCTGTGAGCTTCTAGGGGCAAGGCCTGTTGACTTTTCAATAAGGCTTATTGGCTACTGAATAAAAGTTATTTCAAAAGTGATTTAAAAGTCAGATGTGGGTTTAATTCTCAGCTCTCCCATCTGGCAAGATCACTTAATTTCTCTGAATCACAGTTACTTTATTTAAATGGATAATAATTATATCTTAAGGCTGTTAGGGTCAAATTAATTAATATGTTTAAAAGATCAGCACAATGCCCAACACTATTTGAAATGGATTCTTCTCTTTATTATTTGATTTTCCCTGTTTCCAACACATGTGACACATTCTAAACTCTTACTAATAATTGCTGAGTAAACACATACATGAAAGGATGAATAAGACATACATAGTTCTGAGTCTCTTCACCACCCCTGGCTGTTCTCTCCAGATAAGCATTCATTTGTGGGAAGCTGTTTCCAAGTGGGTCACAAAGAACGAGTGACAGATTCACCCAGGCCATCATCAAATGTGTATAGTGTAATAGCTGAGAGTCAAATCCTGATTCAGGAATTGGTGAGAAGGCAGGAAACAGAAACACAGATGAAGCTGAGGGTGGTTGTGTGTCTCTGGGTCACCTTGATGCTTAGGGGAGAAGACAAGGAGAAGTGGGGATGAAAGACAGAATCATATGTATGTAAAAAGACCTTACCCAAATCTCCTCTTTGCTGGGGACACATGTGCTGCCCTCTGTGTAGTCTGGGAGACACTCTATATATGAGACTGTGGGGTTGTGCTAGCCATGGCTCTTTCTAACCCCATAATAGAAGGCTGGCCAGAGGACCCCTGGCCAGAAGAATGTGCATTGCTTTGGAAATAGATTCTAACTCCTTCCTTATCTCCTTTTGGGGGTAGCTTCCTGTCCTGTGACTGCCTCTTGACCTTTTATATTTCTAAGGCAGAACACATGCCCCCTTCACCTGGAAACCCTTACAACAAGTCTCGGGCTTAGGGAGGAGAGGTCCTGCTTCGCTGATCTGTCACTGTAGGTGCTCCCTGTCATGTGAGTAACGAAGACTGTG
The DNA here is from genome assembly GCA_004024845.1 of Tonatia bakeri. Taxonomy (NCBI): domain Eukaryota; kingdom Metazoa; phylum Chordata; class Mammalia; order Chiroptera; family Phyllostomidae; genus Tonatia; species Tonatia bakeri. Next base: position 31,374 of record PVIA01007191.1, read on the forward strand.
TCTGCTCCATCCAGTCCTTCTTGTCATTTTTTCGGCTTATCTGAATGAGTAGTTGCAATCCCTGGGCTTAACCTCCTGGGTTACACAGACTCTCTGGGGCAGAGGACACCTACAAGGTACTCTGGGGAGGCCCAGAATAGGCTCCACCCTTCCCATGTGGTTCTCCAGTGGCAGAAGGACCTAACAGGACTGCTGTTGTCAACAGTACCACATGCTCCCTCTGACACAGAGGGAGAGAAGAAAGGCCTAGCTAGTGGGCTGGCAGGAGGGAAAGAAGAGAGGAGAGCATGAAGTCCAGCAAGGGCGGCCCTGATGCAGATCTAGAACACAAAGAGAGAAGCCTCCATCAAATCCTTCAGAACTTCAAAGTCTGATGAGATGCTGGCCTGCAGAAACCAACCCTCTCATGTCAGCCCTTAGCCCAGGGCCTGCTCCTACTCTTACTCCAAAGCTGTGGCCACCGGGAGCTCTTTGCTCCACCTACCCTTACCTGAGACCACACACCAGGGGCTGTACAGCTTGCTTCCTATTTAGCTTGTTTGCAATTTTAATTTCTCATCTTCTAAATAGCTAAGATTCATGGCACATTTGACAGAAATATTTAATTTTCCAAATGTCTGTTATTCAAAAGCATGGAAATCTCCAACTTAACACTTCTACATTAATATCCTTCTAGAGCTGAGGCCAAACACAGACCCTCCAGAGACAGGGAAGAGGGGTGGAGGAAGCTGAAAGGCTGGGCAAAGAGGACCAGGACCAACCCCAGAAAAACCCCCACGAAGTTCAAACCATCCCCATTGTTTCTGCACCAAATCAAACATCTGAAGTTTTTTATATTACTATTTAATTGTTATTAACATCACGGAACACATGATGTGCCAGGCACTGTGTTAAGCAATTTTAAAATCCAGGATCTCATTTATTCCTCACAACCCTATGAGGTAGCCACTATAATCATTCTCTTTTTGAGACCAGGAAACTGAGACACAGAGTAAGATCACCCAGCTAGTAAATGGAGGAACTGAAATTGGAACTGCAGTTTACTTCTACCCACTACCAAACCCTCTCTCTTGTTTGCATGATGGAAATATTCTCTTTCTTTCTAGTGCTATATTCAATTTAATTCCACATCTCATTAGGTAGGTTCATGAACAAATTCAATGTGTACATGTGTGTAGGGTCTTTGCTATACATGGAGCCCTACGCTGGGAAGAGCATAACAGTGTGAAGCCAGGTCCCTTATCTACTACAATCTGAAAGTCTATTTGGAAACCTGCACATATATGCAAACAATGTGGCACCAACACCAGGCAGAACAGTAAGACCACCTAGCTAGTGGCTCAATCCACTGAGATAAAGAAAAAATAAAATTCCTCAGGACAAACAAGAGAGATCCTCTCAGGCCCTATTCTAAGCCTACCGCTGAAAGAGTTTATTCACACTAAATGCATAACAGGGAGGCAGGTAGGATGGCAAAGTAAGAAGAGGCAACAGCTAAAGTGGGAAAGAGGAGAAAACCATAAAACGTGAATAAAGAACCCAGGAATGTCACCAGTCTTGGACCACTTGATGTGGAAGGGAAACGGACATCCTGCTAGCTTCTGGAGTATACATTCATTAGCACATTTATAACAATGACCCTGAGTAATAAAAATGATTAAATTGTGTTCTGAGTATACTGTTTAAAAAAGTATGCACATTAGTCATACTTTTCTTATGTCCATTTGCATGGAAGTATTTAATGAACATAGCCAAAATACATATACATTTTTAAAGTTTTGGTACCTGAGAAGCTGGTTCTGTAACTAACATTATTATTAAGCACCAGTCAGTCAGGCAGGCAGGAAATTCCTGTTAGGACTGACAGGGAACTTCTGCCTGGCCCTCTCTGCTCAGGACCCAGCACAAGTCTCACTTCAAAGGTGACTGTCGTGGGAGCTGGTGCCCACATGCCTCATCCACGCACAGCAGCAGGCAGGGGGAGCTCCAGAGTCTGCACCACCCTCCCACAGCAGCCCTGGGGAACCCAGAGCCTCAATTCTCCAGATCCCTGGACACCAAGCTTACAGCAGAATTGCCACCACCCACCCTAAGAGGGCCTCTGTTGTCACCTGGAATCACCTCTCCCAGATTTCTCTAGTTGTCAGATGATAACAGAGAAGGTTCCTCCATCTCCCTTTGCCAGACTGTAAATGGCTCTAGTCAGCTGCCACCTGGAAAGGTAACAGCAAGAGTAACCAGCAGAAAAGTAAGGGCGCCTCACCCTCACCAAACCAAACACTCACAAACAGGGGCCAGAGCAAGAGAGTAAGACACAAAGGAGAAACCAACCTATGAACCCCATACCATGTCTGGAAGTGAAAACAGCCCACTGAAATGTCCCTTGAGCCCATCTCCCTCCCACATCAGCTAGATACATTTAACTGTTACTTGTATATAATCTACGCACTTGTTAATTTTCTCATTTTTGTTGTGAATCAAAAACACACATAAGGTTTTTAACTTACTTCACATGTGGGAAAGGAACTAACATTTATAGAGCATTTATTATGATATGGATACTTCATGTAGACTATTCTCATTTAACCTCATTAACAGCCCTCCAATGGAAATATCATTTCCATTTTACACATAAAAAACTGAGGCTCAGAGAAGTTGAGTAACTTGTACACACTTGCACAAGTATCTCAGAGCAGAGGTTTGGTTTCAGATCCATCTCACCCTGACTTTGAGTACCACCAATGATGACTTCTTGACATTATCATAAGCAAAAGAGCAGAGAGAATCCTCTCACATGGCAAATCCAGGGACCAGGAATACTTCTCTTTTTTGGTCTAAGCCTGGCTGGCATTTTAGGAGCTGACTTACATGATGAATGACTCAGGGCACACATGAGATGTAATATTGTCCTGATTTAGTGAAGCCCTTGATAGGATGACTGATGAAATTTTACTTGCAAAATTAATTTGGATGTCTTGACTTGGTACTCCCATCATCCCGCCAGCAAAGTCTGGGAAACTGCAAACAGGCGGTCTGGGGAAGAGGCTGGCAATGGCAGGAGCACAGCACCAGAGGCAAGCAATTCCAACAGCAGATGTATTGCTTTCTTTCCCTCGATGGGCAGAACTAGATGCTGCAGACAGATGACTACAGGCAGATGGAAGGGATGCCATGCTGAATGAGAGAGCACTGGGCAAGGAGAGAGTTCCTTCTCTGGTGCTCAGAAATTGCTTGCCACTGGGAGAGGCCAGGGATAGAAATGGCCTCCAAGGGCTCCTTCCAATCCCTAAGGTCTCTGTGGTCATAATTCGTGGCCCAGAAACCACTGATAGAGCCATAGAGAAAAACAGTCTGGCCGAAGTCCCCGAATTCTGCCATCAAGCAGCTCCAAAAGAATCAGGATAATTAAAGCCTCGGTCAGACCAACTCTGCAGCAGCAGTGGGAGGTTGGTTCCTTCTGTGGCAGGAGGTGGCCTGGATGGGGTCAGCTCAAGGGGGATGTCAGCTCATACCAGGAAATGAATGTCCCAGGAGGCTGGGGACCTAGGGAAGGGTGGCAAGATGGAGGGGAAAAGAGAGTGGCTAATGAGGAAGAATCACAGACCACAACATCGAGCTAAACTGACATGGGGTGGAACGTGACTGCCACTTACAATTAATGAAGGAGAGGAAATGAATTACTGTAATATAACCCTATGGAGCACAGCAGAGGAAAAAGTGTCCTCTTGTGTGTATAGGCAGCAGGTGAAAAGAGGGTCAAGCCAACTCCAAAGCCAGATGTTATCCAGGATGTTGAGGAAGTTAGGAGGAATGTAGGTGCTTAGAGATGGTGGGTGGGCCAAAAGGAAACCAGGCAGACCCAAGAAAAAACAGTGCCGAAGAAATCCTGATCTCTAGCTGTGTGTGCAGTTGGCAGGAGGTAAATGAAAGTGACTGGGTTCGGGGGTGAAGGGTGGGCAGGGGCTGCCTCCTGGATGCTCTCTGCATTATCACTGTAAAGCGACTTGATCTGACCTGCATTTTAAAAGGTTTATTCTGGCCGTGGTGTGAAGACTAGACTGTGGGGAGGGCAAGAGAAGAGAAAAGAAACAGAGAGTTGAAGAGAGGATGGCGGTTCAGACCACAGTGATGGTAGCTAGAATACAGTGAAAAGTGGTTAGATTTGGGGTATATTTTGAGGGTAGAACAAACAGGATTACTGAAAAACTGAATATGAGGTGTGAGACTAAAAAGAAGGATAAATGAATGAATGCTCAGCCAAATGAATAAATACTCAGCCTGACTGCATTATTATGTGAACCCAGTGGAATGGTCTTTTCTTCTTCTAGACCTGCCCCTGCTCTACAGTATCTTCTCATCCATTTAAAAATTCACCTAGATCTACCCCTTCCCAGTATCTGATAATTTACTTCCATCCAAGTTAAATAGCCAAGTTAGTATGAAGCCTACCCCACCTGAAAATATATTTATATTTATAAATAAACTAATTTATAAATAATCCACTAGAAGAATGACCTGTACACAAGTGGCAAGTACTTCCATAAGCATCATTGTTGCCTAAATCATCAAATTCAATTTCTGTTTCTCTGAGACTAAGGTCCCAGTCTACTCAAGATTTTCAGTGGGCAGGGGCATTGATACTGAGGATGGTGACAAGAAGGCCCTATGACAGAGCATTCAGGGACAGAGATAAAGAGCTTGCAGACTTTTTGCCACTCACAGCTTTCCCAAGAGGCCAAAAGGGCAACAAGCAGAGATGAGACCTTCCCTCTGCCCCTCTTCTCACCTCACCACCTACGTGTTAGATGCTTCTCAATTCTACGTTTGACACATAAGAAGCTGCCCAGAAGCGGGTGAATCAGGAAAGGCAGGTTGACTAAGTGATGATGCTGGCTGTGAGTGTCTGGTAGCAACCTCAGCCCCAACACAAATTCTACTAAGGAATCATAAGAAAGTCTGTGAGGGCAGGCTGGGCGGATTGAGTACATAAGCACACCCACATAGGAAGATGTCTTAGCAATCTCAATGCAAATCAGACTTGGAGGGGGGAAAAAAAAAGACCTCTGATGCCCTGGTCAGCAGCACAGTCACTCTGTCACTTCTCCAGGCTCCCAGTGCCTCTCTGCAGCTTCTGGGTCCACCCAGAAATTCGAGCTCTTAGATGTAATCAATAAACAGGAAGCCACTAACTGGCCTTTGCATTCAGAATCCCAGCCAGTGAAAAACCCCAGAAACAAGGGCTTTCTGGGACTTAAGGGCTCCATTTACAGGAGTTAAGCATGAAGTCATGGTAAAGATGGGTAGATAGCCCAGTAACAGCTGTGCTTTGACCCAAGTGTCAATGGCCTGGACAGTAGCCTGTGGTCTGGTTTTGGGAACTGCCCTGCCTGGTTTCAAAAGCTATAACCACTGTGGCTAAGGCTGAGTAAAAATACCTTGGGACCATAAGCCACTAAGGAGACAAAGCTTATCTTCCTGGTAGGGGTGCCGCCTCTGCCCCCTTCACTTCACCCTGCTTGGCCCCGGGCAGACTAATGTTAGCCAATGACAGGTAAGATTCCTTAAGAGAGGGACGACCCAAGACAGGCAAAGTCGAGATGGGGCCATCAGGGAAGAACTTGGGGGGCTATACAAAAAGGGAGTGATAGACCCTCATCCCTCGGCTTTGTCATAGCCTGAGTCCTCATTCTATCTGTAAAAAGTCTCCTAATTTCTTGGCTGCTCTCATCCCCCACATGACTTAAGCCTGAAACAATGCCAGAGACGGGTGCAGCCCTGTGCTGGAAAGGGTGGGTTTCTGTAGCAATCCAGCCTAAGAAAGAATACATAAAATCCTGTGAAACCTGCTTTGCTAATACCCTCAATTTTCTGGTAAGGGTCCAGGCATAAAATGAGTTTGTTTCCCAAAGTTTCAAGGCCCTTCAGCTATCGGACCCTGACTCAGAATAAGCCCTCATAGTTCTTTGAATGTTATCTATTGTTTGATCCTTACTGCCTGACAATGATTGATGAGCTTCACACTCTGTATTCCTATGCAAATTAAACTCAATAAAAGCTCGTTGAGGAACAGGCTCAACAGTCCTCCTTTGAGAGTTCAGCCACCTTTCCTCCCCAAGCAGATAATGTCTTGGTAGAATTATTCTCATCGAGACAGGTAGGGGGCTCTGCTGGACAAAGCCCCCCCACAGTCTGGGGATTCAGAGAGCCTTCTCAGGTCTCCCAGGCAGCAGAAGAAACCATCCCATGATGTGGATTCCCATGGAGCCCCTTCCAAGATGCTTGTACTTCAGTGTGGCTGCAGGCCCCACCCTCTTTCCCTCTCCCCTACTGCTGTCCTCACCACACCCCCCGAGCCCAGCGCACATGTGGAAAGAGGGACAAAGAGGCACTGGGGCATCCTAAGCCCGCTCACAGGGAAAGCAAAAGAAGAGGCAAGCCAGACCTCCCCCTTGATACTATGCTACACACCACTTTGAGGAGTGGGAAAACCTAGTATAGGCAGGAGCTCATGCAGCAGACACAAGGTTGAGATGCTGTCATCCAACAGCAGCACCTGACCCACCACGCTGACATTGAAAGAGATGGCAGCACATGCTAGGAGAATCACCAAGGCTTTCCTGGGAAAGAATAATACTGCTACTGCTGACTATCCAAAGCTCTTTTAGAGCATAAACTATCTCTGATAATGAATGACATGATATTCTGGGCTCAAAAACTCATACAATCTACCAACATTTTCGCTAATCCTGTATCAGGCCAACCCTAGTTTGTTTGTTTGTTTTTCAATTGTAGTTGACATTCAAAATCATATCAGTTTCTGGTGTACAGCATAGTGGTTAGACATTTCATAACTTACGAAGTGCCTCCCCTGATAAGACTAGTACCCACCTGGTACCACACATAGTCATTACAATATTGTTGACTAGATTCCATGTCCTGTAATCTCTATCCCAGGACTATTTTGACACTGCCAAACTATACTTTCTAATCCCTTTGTTACAGGGTACAACCAAGAGGGGGGCCCCAAATAGGGATTTGGAATGGGGCCAAGAACTCAAGGTATTCAGGAAGTATTAAGATGTCTGCCCCACCCCCCAACCCCCAACCCACAGGTGTGGGTTGGGGGAAGGGACAAATGGAGCAGGGCCATTGAGAGCTGTTTCACATAGCAACAGCCTTGCAGCTAACCTCTGGTGTGGTCATTTAACATATCTATAACCTTTGACTGGTTACATAGATATGTTAAATAGCTGTGGCCTTGCTCTGAGCCAGGGGAATGGAAGTAACTTCCCCACCAAGATGTAACTGGGTGGGGGGGGGCAGGTCCCCCGAGTCACAGCACCTGCGTGGGAGCTTGGAGATGATTGGCTCCATGACATGAGGCCACACCTGCCCAGACCCACGATGTCAGCCAGAAAAGCTGGAAAGAATGGGAGATTGAGGGCAAGTGTGGCCGAGTGTGGGAGGAGTCGGAAATGGGGCTGCAGAGGAAGACTGCAGCAGGGATTTAAACCCAGACACGGCAGCCATTGTGCAGAGAGGACCACGTGGCTGTGGCAATAGAAAGGAGAACCACGCAGCTGTGGCAGTGCAGAGAGAGGACCACTTAGTCTTTAGCAGAGTGGGGACTCCCGCAGCCCTGCAAGAGAGAATCACCATTCGGCTTTAGCAGAGAACCGCCACTTGGCTTTGGCAGAGTGGCGACTCTCCCCCCACCTCTTGCAGCCATTGAGGAAGGAGAACCATGCGGATTTGGCTGAATGGAGACTCCCATGGCCCTGGTGGAAAGAGGACCACGCAGCTGGAGTGGTGGAAAGAGGACCACACGCCTTTGCCAGGGTGAGGACCCCCGCAGCATTAGAAGGGGGAACCACCACCCGGCTTTAGCAGAGATCCCGGCGACACAGCTGAGGGTGCCGAGAACTGAGGAAGGCCTACCAGCTGTAGACGGATTACTGGGAAGAACTGGGGGCTGAGTGAGCCAAGGAATTCTATTGCCTTTCCTGAGATAGAGTACCCCAGACTGGGCAAAGGGGGAAGAAAGGACTGTGTGTGTTTGTGGGTGTTTTAAGGGACTTTAGGATTTTGATGAAGACATTGGGTCACTATTTTAAGTTTGTATAGCATTAAATAAACATTTCCTTTCCTTTTCACAAATCTCTGGCATTGAGAGACATCTTTCCTATAGACGACAGACATAACGGACCTGGGGTTTTCTTTCGGGTAACAGTGTATCGTCCCAGGCCCCCCTTGTTGTTCTGTGACACCTTCACCTCTTTCACCCACCACGCCAACCACCCTCCCAGCTGGCAACCATCAGCCTGTTCTCTTTATCTATGAGATTGTTTCTTGTTTCTCTTGTTTTCTAGATTCCAATCTAAGTGAAATCATAACAGCATTTGTCTTTGACTTATTTCACTTAGCATACCATCTATGTTCATCCATGATGTCACAAATGGTAAGATTTCATTTTTTATAGCCAAAAAATATTCCACTGTATATATGTACCACACATTCTTTATCTAATCCTCTATTAATGGGCACTTAGGTTTCTCCCATATTTTGTCTATTGTAAATAATGCTGCAATGAACATAGGGGTGCATATGTCTTTTCAAATTAGTGTTTTAAATTTCTTCAGGTTAAGTACCTAGAAGTGGGATTGCTGGGTCATATGATATTAAATAGTTCTATTTTCAATTTTTTAAGGAAACTCCATACTGTTTTTCCATAGTTACTGAACCAGTTTACAATACCACTCACAGTGCACTGGGTTTCCCACTTCTACACATTCTTACCAACAACTGCTGTTCACTGACTCACCATGGACAACCATTCTGACAGGTGTGCGGTGAGAGCTCATTGTGGTTTTATATGAATTTCTTTGACAATTAATGACACTGAGCACCTTTTCCTAAGTCTATTGGCCATGTGACTGTTCTCTTGAGAAATGCCTATTCAGGTCCTCTGCCCAATTTTTAATGGGATAGTTTGTTTTTGTTTTTTTGTTTTTGGTGTTAAGTTGTACAAGTTCTCTCTATATTTTGTATTTTAATCCTCTATAGGATGTATCATTGGAAATTTCACCTCCCATTTCTTAGACTATCTTTTTATTGTGTTAATGGTTTTCCTTGCTGTGCACAAACTTTGATGAAGTTTTTTGTTTGTTTCCCATGCCCAAAGAGACATATCCAAAAAAACGTTAGTAAGAGCAATGTCAGAGAGTCCAACCTGTGGGTGTGACACTTATGGAGCTAATTGGGTACTTTGGTATGACGCTGAGCTGGCCACCAGGTGTGTTCATTTTGGGGCTTTTTGGGAGGGGCTCCAATTCAGGCCCAGGTCAGTCGTTGCCTGTGCCCAGCCAGGAGCCACCTTGTAGGAGCTACAAAGTGATGTGTGGTTGTTAGTTGCCTGTGCTGAGCTTAGTGGTACCTGGGAGAGGTTATGTTGGGAACTCAGGCCAGCTGCCATTAATGAGTTGTGCAAAGCAATGCGAATCCAGCCACTGTTGGTTTGGGGTCTGTGGGTCTTTAAAAGATTTTAGAGATGTCTGCAGCCTAGGCCAAAACTAGCAGATTAGCAGGAACAACTGCTGAAAGAGGTTCTGGCACATGTGCAAGTTAGGTGGGGAGGGTCTCTGGGAAGCACCAGTGTGGAGTGAGTTACATTAGCCAGGCCGACTGAGACACAGATTTGGTGCTAACCTGGACCTGCAGACTGGGTAGCATTAGGGCTCAGCAAAAGAACAATAGTACCTGCTAGCACTTTTCTACTGGAGAAAGCTACCCCTCCAGCCCTTGCCCTAAAGCCAGACAATTCAGTTCCTTTCCTCAAGTAGCAGGTACTTTTCAAGCTGCCTGCCCCTTTGCTGGATCTTAGGACAAGAAGATCCTAAGATCTTGTGAGCAGGCTCAAGCCTTTAAAAGAGGATGCCTGGTACTACTATGATGGGACACAGCTAAACAGTAGCCATTCTTAGGTAGGAGCTGACCAGCAGCTGTTCCCAGACAGCAGTCTTTCCCGATAAGCAGTTATCTCAAGGCCAAAATACTAACCTTCACTTCTGCTTCTGTGTGCTTGCTTTTAGCAGCTGCTTCCCCCTCCTCTTTCGCTTTTGTAACAGAGATATAAGCAAGCCCCAGGTTAAACTCAGGGCCCAGAATTTGTATCTTATCTCCTCTGGGTCCACATGTGTGAATAAAACCCACTTCGCAAACTCCCAGGCCATCTGAGTCGTCTTTTCCGTAACACTACAGCAGTCATCCAACTCACCTGTACAGAGTCCCTGCTGATTTGCAAAGCCAGGTGTCATTGGGACTCCTCTTCACAGCACTGATGCTCCAGACTGAGGTGTGGAGCAGGGAGCTCTCACTCCTCAGGGGAGACCCCCATAGCCAAGATATCTCTCCTGATTTAAGACTTTGGGAGGTGGAAGCAATTGCTTATCTTGGACTCAGAAAGGTTAAGCAACACAGTAAAACACTCAAGGGTAATAGTAAAACTGAGGCAGGTAGAAGGTCTCAAGCCCCTCCCCATGCACTGCATGTATATGTGCCATGGACACCAATTGTCCTCTGTACCTACCCCATGTGGCAGGACACCCACGGGGACACGCTGTGCTAGGCCCCCTCAAGGTGCTCAGCTCCAATCCACACTGCAGTCTCCCTCCTCCGAGTGCATCTCTAGGGGAAAGGAGTCAGGCTATTTTTGAAATGGTAGTTACAAGAAACAGGCAGGCACGGGACATCAAGAAATCCTTTGACTTCTAAAGAGAATCATTCCAAACTGGTCCGTTTTCACATGGCTTACTGTTTTCCTATCCCTACTCCTTCCTTGGAAAATACCCCTGATCATTTATCTCAACCAGATTTAGTTTTAGCCCATGTTTCCTATGGTTCAGACACAAAAATGTACAAGCAAACCCACACTGACTGGGGATGAACCAATTAAACAGCAGTGGCAGAGCTAATGTTATGAGTGGTGGTTCTCAGTGAAGGTTCCTGCCTGCCAAAACCTTTGCTTCCTCCAAATACTGGTTCCCCTGGGGAGCATGCAACCCAAGTAACCCCACTAGAAACACACAACTGCTGTGTCTCAAGGTTAATACTTTGATAAACCTACAAAGGCCAAGGATTCTTGGTCCCTGGCCACAGGGCCACTGAGATAATCCAAGGGTACCCAGCTACACTGGAACACCAGACCACAAAGCAGATCCCACAGAAGAGGGCAGCAATCAGCCCAGAGCCACTCCCCTTACTGAGGAGGGAAGAAGACTGTTCCATCTTTTGCTCATCTCCTCAAGCACACAGGAAATGTCACTGAATAACAGTCTCATCATTAAGTGGCTCAGTGGTCCTCAATAATTCTGTCTTCATAAAGCTCAAGGTAAGAAACTAGGGGTTGTCACCTAAAGATTCCTGAAACTTGTGTTCCCTACCTAAAAATTATAATCCAGATTTCTGGAGTCCTGAGTAGGTAAAACCCAGTAAACAGATTCAACTCCTCTCTTTTAAAATTCACCACTATTGCTATTTCAGACAAGAAAGGGGGAAGTTAAAAGCCTGGGCCCTGGAGTCAAACTGCATATTACAATCGCATCATTTCCTGGCTGTGTGAACTTCTCCAAGTGAGTTAACTTCTCTGAATCTTTCCTCACATATAAAAAGGATTAATAATTACAGTGTCCGAAAGCATTTAGAACAGTGCTTCTTCACAGAAATACCAATTATTATGAAAGATTCCCATCTGACATTTGTCTATATTTTTAAACCCTCTTCAATGAGCATACATAACCATTTTATAGTAAAAAGTCATCTTAAAAAATAACCTTCAATTAAATTAATATCATTTCAGCCTAAAGAACATTCTAAACACTAGACATAGAGTGGTTTTGAGTGAGCTGAGTTCCATTTCTGATATGACTACAAAACACACAAAAATGCTCAGTCTCTTTTCAGCAATGACTCCAGCTGTTCCCTTTCAACTGTGGATGAAGACCTAGAACCCCACAGTGCATGAGAGGCGCCAGTCCTGTCACCTTACCACACCAGGCCCAGACCTTCTCTGGGTTGCTCACGCCTCTGGCTTTGAGACGCCTCCCCCAACACAGCCATAGGAGATAGCGACACTCTGACCTCAGAACTGGGCCAGTGGACCCAAGTTCTGACCTGGCCACCAACAAGCTGTGTGGCCTGGGACCAACTGTACAACCTCTCTGCCTCAGATTCCCCATCCCAAATTAGAGAAAACAGGAACCGTCCAGCATAGGGGTGCCGTGTACACCATACATGCCTGGCATCATGCTGCAGACCTGGGCTGTGCTCAGCAAGCTTCAGATTCACTCTCTTCCCCACCGCAGTTCTTCAGTTTTCTTTATGTCCCTTGGTAAAACAGCACAAATATTCTTCCGTGATGACACTTCTGGTGATAATTTCCAACCCTTCATTTTCAGCCCTGACTTCTCTCCCCTACTTTAGGCCCAGAGTTCTGATGACCCACTGACCCATAGAACGTCCCCTTCTTTTGTCCACTGGATACCCAAACTTATCCTGTTACAAAACCAAGGAAACACCACCAGCAGAGGAAGGGACATGGCTTTCTAATAACAGCAGTGCTACAATTTTTCCAATTTCCAAGTTTAAAACAGTATTTTCTTGCTACCTACCTGTTGTGGCCTTTATAGTTAAAAGGGCTTGTTTAGGTCAATTAAATACATTTTATTGAAGGTTTACAAAAAGGCTTATTCAGAAGTGAATAGGATGCTCCTGTCCTCAAGACATACCTGCTCTTCTCGGAGAAATAGACAAAAAATAAATTGTTTCAACACAGTCAGTGACAGATGCTCCAGGAAACCTGTTCAAGGGTTGATACTGGCTTCAAGGAGGGCAACTGACTCTGCCCAGAGGGGAGTCACCAGCAAGAGCTTGAACTGGGTCTGGGAGGATGTGTACGAGTTTGTCAGGGAAGTAGGTAAGGAGGCAAAGGCAGACAGAGCAGCACAAAGGTCCTGCAACCTGAACTAGCACAACACACTGAGGAAGCTACACCTAAATCCTGGACCCAAACCCCAAGCTGCAGGGGAAGGCAAGAAAATACACTGGACAGAGGGGTCTGGGAAGGTTGGGGAGGGCCTTACATGGCAGAATAGTAAGAGGTTCTTCGTATTTTTGAGCCTTCTTTGAAAACCATCAACCTGGCATGCTATCAACTTTGTACCTCAAAACACACAGATTCACAATTTTGCATACAACTCTGCAGGCTTCCTCCCCTGAACCCCATCAATGCCCCTAAGTATTTAAGAACCCCTGGTTAGAAACTCAGAAGCCCCCGTAAGTGTCCTCAAGAAGAAACCTGGTAAAATGATCTTATTACCCCTTTGCTCAGACCTGGCACCTGTGGTTCAGACGGTCTGGCCCTGGCGCACAGAGGCACACTTTCTCCCTGCTCTCGCTCACCTGCCTGCCCAGGCCAGTAAGACCTGTGGCAAGCTCTTCCAGGAGGCGGGGAAGAGCCTTCAACAAGCCTGGGATCACCTTGTGAACTCCTTCTAGTCGTCATTCACACAGGTGCACAGGCTAGCCCAGCCCAGTAGACATGCCATTGCTGTTCACGTCTATCCTACCCCTCACTTTCTGCCACCAAACAGTGTTTTCACCCATGGCAAAGTCGCAGCCCCAGACCCACAGTGGCTCAATCATTTCAGAATGGCCTTTGGAAGGCGACCATGAGAAGGCCTTTGAGAGCCTGAGAGCCAAGCAGGATCCAGCTGCTGACTCCCTCTAACTCGCTGCCTCGTTTCCCTAAAGGAGCTCCAGCGAGACATCCTGGCCCACACTCCTTGTGCAAAAACCCACCATCTGGCCCCACAATGGAGGTGTCTGGTTATATGTTTGGTGACTCTGTTCAGCAGGGGAAGCAGACATAGCTTTAAATATTTAAATACTTTAAACATGTTGGTGATGATAATAAGTTTGCTGATGGAAGCTTAAATTTAGCTCCAGAGCAAATGAGATTTGCTGAACCTAAAATACTTCCAATCAAGTCTCTGGCCAGCTTTCCTCAGAGCAGATGGCTGCAAGGGGCAGCTGCACATCCTGGACAGAGCACTAGTCCTGGAGTCCACTGGCACAGAGGGGCAAATAATAATACTACCCATCGTGCTGTTAAAAGCAAATGAAATTGTGTTTGCAAAATTACTTCCTTTGGTGACCTATTATTAAGTAAATACAAATGTAAGGGACTATTATCACTGACAGTTAAAATGCCCTCAGCTCATCTACAGGGGTCATGCCCTAAGATTTGCCAGACCACTCACCCAGAATCTCTTTAAGAGAACAGGGACACAAGGCCCAGGACTGTCCACAAGCCTCCAGAAGCCACACAGACTTTCAGAAGCCACCAGCAAAGGGGCTGTACTCTCCTCCCAAAGTGAGGTGGTCTCTTTGAAAGCACCTTCTCTTAGGCAGAATGTTCCCTGTGCTACCTCCTACCCTAGGAAGCCCCACCCTAGGGAGCCCCACCCAAACTAGAGCCTGAGCTGAGTGCCCCCCACTTGTTCTGGCAGAGGTTCTGGCCTGGAGGATATGCAGACAGCTTGTGAAGCAGGCAGTCAGCTCTGCTGTCCTTCCCTTGCAGAGAATTCCCAAGCCTGAAGAGTGAGGAGAGTAGAAACCTCTAAGCTGGCCACTGGCACAGTGATGACACTGGCCTTCTCTCTGATGCCTGCCTTGGGAGGATCCTAGGTCACCCTGGGGTACAGTCAGAGCCCTGAGCCCAGGCCTCACATCAGCAGAGTCATCCTATACTGTAATTTGTCAATGGACTGCACTGACTTGCCAATGAAGAAACTCAACCCTTTTCTGTCTGCTGATATCCTCCTTGTATGGGGGAGCTGGGGGGTGTACCAGGACAGCTGTCAGTTTAAAGACCTCAGACCAGCAGCACGATGGGCCTCCCAGGAGGAGAAGGGGCCTGAGGCACCTGAGCAGCAAGGAAGCCAACAGCAACAGCTAATGCAATACACACAATTTCATTACTAACATGCCAATTGATTCTAATTCAGGAAGAAAGAAAAGAGATATCTGCTTGGAATGTTAAGTCCCAAGGAACGGCTGGATGTGCTTGTGCTGAAAGAGTGGGCCTTTTACAATGCTGACCTCATGGGGAGGAAATCAAATAGACATCAGCCTAATAGATAGGGGTGGGGGTGGGGCCTAAGGTGGAGTGCTCTCACCAGCCATTTTCTACTTCCCTGACAAGCCTGTAACTAATTACTGTGCTTCATTCTTTCTTCCCAGGAGGAAACGCCATCACCAGTGACAGGCCCGTCCCCACTGGCCTGGTGCCTGACCTGTCTGGGAAAGCAGACCCGTCCTGGAGACAGGCACACGTCTGGAAGGATGTAAGGCATTTCGGAGATGGAGAGTGATGTTGGATACCCAAGCTTCTTCATACCTCTGAAGAAAGACTTTTGCCTCCATGAAAATCCTATGATATATGAAAGTCTATAGCTGTAACATTAAAACATACTTTTGTTTATTAAGGCTAAATAAGTAACACAAGGATTTTATTTAAATATTGACCTTGGCGTTGCTCTGTGGTTTTCTTTGCTATATGACATACATAAATCTGTATCCCTGCCCTCCCCCCTGGGTCTATCCGCTTAACAAGGAAAACACATTCAGAGTATGTGTTTCAACTTGTACACAGAACACATATTTGTACTGAAACAGATTCACTCATTCATTATTAAGCATCGACTTTGTGCATGGCATGGGTCCAAGCCTGAGGCTATAAACAGGAGAAGGGAACTCCACAGTGTAGTGAGGAAATTGCTTGCACACACCCACTCATAATGCACTATGAGAGGTATGCTAATAAAGGTGGGTACGAAGTGTCTAGAGACCAGAGAAGGAACGTTAGCTCCACCTACGGCTTTGGGAGAGCTTCCATGAGGCACGTCACCTTCGCTCCCTGCACTGTGGGCTCCAGGTCAGACTCCTGCAGGCAGTACAGAAGCTGCTGCTCTATTGAAATCCCAGAGATCTTATCTGTGCACACTAATCTGCCTCCTCCTCCTGCCCAGTAAAGAGCATGCAACATCCCTACTAAGGACAGTGAATGTTTATCTGGAAGCTTGCTATATGGCTGTGGCCCTACAAAGAATTTACACATCTCCAGCCAGGAGTGCCCCTTGACACCACAACCCACATTTCCTCCTCCTTTTCATTTTCTCATTTCTAAAGAAACTGTCAGCTGGGAAAGGTGATGGGACTGTGTGTTGGGAACCACCCTGCCTGGTTTCAGAAGCTGTAACCCCTCTATGGCTAAGGCTGAGTGAGTGACCTTTGGACCATTAACCACTAAGGAGACAAAGCTTATCTCCCTGGCAGGGGTGCCGCTTCTGCTACTTTTACTTCACCCTGCCTGGCTCCCAATACTTGATCAGTTAGCCTATGACGGGTAAGATTTCTCAAGGGAGGAATGACCTAAGACAGGCACGATCATGGGGAGGCCCCAGGGAAGGACTTGGGGGGCTATAGCAAAAGAGAGTGATGGACCCTCCCCCCTCAGCTTTAACATAGCCTGAGTCCTCATTCTGTCTGCAAGAAGTCTCCTAATCTCTTGGCTGCCTTACTTCCCCTGCCTCACTTAAGCCTGAAACAATGCCTTAAGTCTGAAACAATGCTGGTGGTGGGTGTCGCCCTGTGCTGGAAAGGGTGGGTTCCCTAGGGCAATCAGCTAAGAAAGAATACGTAAAATCCTGTGAAACCTGCTTTGTTTAGAATGTTCTCAATTAAATGATAAGCGTCCAAGCGAGAAGTGAGTTTGTTCCTCAAAGTTTTATGGCTCTTTGCTATCTGACCCTGACTCAACATAGGCCCTCAGAGTTCTTTGTATGTTTGATTCTTACTGCCTGATAGTGATTAATTAGCTTTATCTGTATTCTTGTACAAAACAAACCAATAAAAGTCTGTCAAGGCAAGGGTCAGAGTGCCCTCCTCTTGAGAGAGTGGCCAGGCCACTCCAAGGCACTCTCCCCTTGAGAGAGTAGCCATGCCGTCCCTTTTCCTCCACAGGACTTGGTAGTCCATGTGAATTTGTCTCGTGTCTCATCCATAACACCGCACAGACACTGAGGGCCGGTGTCCATGTCAACTATGGAAAAGAAAAGAAGGGGTCCTGCACGTCCACTGGCACAGGGCAAAGAAGGAGGGACAGTGACACTAACAAGTTCATCTTTCTGTAGGTCAGCTACACCGCAGACCTTCAAAGGTCAGAAGCAGTCACTCTGAGTCTCCTCCTACCTTCCTGCAGCCGCCTGCCATTTTGCCAGCCCACTCCTGGATGCACTGGATTTTATCAACATTTGTCAGCATGAGGCATCCAACACTGGGCATGGTGTGCCCATGAGCATGCTCTACTCGGGTGCAGTGTGGGAACATGCCCTTCCACTGCATATGTTGTCCCTTCCTCAGTTTGCATCTAGGCCATGCAGAGACTATAGTTACCCCACCTCCAGTCAATGACCTGGATGAGGTCATTGACCTGACCTGAATGAGGACAAGTCAGGCCTCTGCATCCTGTGTTTATATAATTGATTTTTCAAAAATCTAGATGAAAGACTTTTAATTTACTTATTGCTAATTCCATCTTGTTGGTTTGGGCCCACTGTTCTATTGATTATGCTATGTACTGATTATGTCATGCAGTGTGGTAGCTCCCAACCCTCCCAGCCTGGTATCAAGCGTGAATTTGAAAATCTGCCTGCTCTCCCTTCCTCCAAGTCATTGATAAGTGTCACTCAGGATGGGCCCAAGGAGGATGCCCTTGGCTCCAGAGACTTCAGGAAAGACAGTTAATATTTGTCACACAAATAAGTGAGTAACTGAATAAATAAATAGACAAGTGTGACAGTTCTCTAGGTCCACCTGATCCTTAATTAGTGCTCTGTATCTGCACTTGAGGCTGGTAACCACTTCTCATCTTATCCCTCAAGACTTAATTTAAGGATGGCTGATTGTTTCTCGGCCTTTTGGCTAAAATCAAGTGTAGTATCTGTTCTTGTCAGGATGGCTGAAATGAAGACACCCACGTCTAAGATATTCAGATGTGGTAAGCTTTGGGGAAAAAAGTAAAGGAGGTGAGTCTGTCTTGGCTTGTTCAAGAACTACTGTTTCCCCAGAGCTACAAAACCATCTGCTTCATGTATTCTTTCAAAATGTTGGAGGAAAATGTCATAACACTCATGGCTTTATAATGCTTTTAATCTCCTTTTTTCTTATTTGTAAAAATATCTGCCTGTCTTTAGATTTCTGGCACCTCTTACCTTCTCCACAATTTCTCACCCCTAAGAATGAATTTATGGTCATCTTTGCTTTTTCTAATCTCAGAATGATCACTAGCTTTGGCACACCAAGGTATAAATGCAGGCCTGAGATCAGAAAAAGCCAGTCAAGCTTGCAAATACTACATGTGTATTCATGCCCACTACTGAAAAATAAAAGTTATGCCCACTAATTGCAGGGAGATTATAGCATCACTGCTATATTTTAAGGACTGTTCATTATGTGTGAACATGGTGTAAATATGCATGGTTATTCAAATGTGAGCAAATGTGCATGGATAAGTATACCAAAAAATTCAATGTATACTGAGTTTCTACTGTAATAATAGTAAATGTGTACATGTTTATATCACTCATTATGCTTATTTACTAAGTGTTTCATATATTATACTCATTTAATCTTCACTACAGTTCTATGATGTGGGTACTATCATCCCCACTTTACAGCAAACAGAAACACACAGCTATAAGCAGTAGAGCCAGAAATGGAGCAAAGTAGGCTGGCCCCAGAGTTCAGGCTCCCAGCCACTGCTGACTCTTCTTAGGTAGGTTTGCCTGCACAGCAAGATTTCTACTTCATTTCCTGTAAGCCACTGGCACACATAATGTTCTTTACTATCTCACTATTCCCTGTACAGTCCATGCACTTTCACACCACAGTGCCTCTATACATACTATTGGCCCTGCCTAGAATACCCTTTCTCTCCTTGCCCAGGCAGAAAACACCTGTTCATCCTTCAAAACCCAGTTCCATGCTGACTTTTTGGTGACTCATGTCCTAGTGCCACCCCAGTAGAATGGTTTGTCCCCTCCCCTTTGGGTCCCACAGCAATCTGTTTTGGAATACACTAGATCAAAGCTGACTGGCTCAGGCTTCGTAAATAGTGAAGACCCAGGCAGCTGACAAAAAAATAGCAAGCACAGTTTGTAGGTTATATGGGGCTTTCACATATTTTTCATTCAATAAGTATTTATTGAATGCTTGCTGTATACCAGGCACTGTTCTAGATGCTGGGGATATAGCAATGAACAAAACACAAAAGCCCCTCTTGTCATGGAGTTTACATTCTAGTGAGGGAACACAGACAAGAAACAAAAAATAAGTAAAACATACAGCATGTTAGAAGATAGTGCTGGGGGAAAGAATAAAGCAGAGAAGGGAGGGGGCACAGCAGTAGAGGAAGGGGTGGGGATGTTTTGCCACTGGACTCTAAGACCTTCTTCTCAGTTGTCACTAGAAAGTGCTGACAAGAATGACATGGTGGGTGTTCCTTTAACTGCCCACTGAACTAGGCCAGGGCTTCAGAGAAAACGCATGGCCTCTCAGCTGCCTCACCTCTGCCTCTAGCAGTGGTGGTGATGAGTCAAGACCATCCCTTTAATTTGAGGAGGTAAAGCAGATGTAAAAGACCACCTGAGGGCACAGCAGGGCCCGACACACATCGACAGTCACATCTGACGTTGACTGAACAAAGTCTATGCACACAGGCACAAGCCCAACACTTTACATGGATTATTTCATGTGGTCTTCACAGATCTACAAGGTGAGTGTTATTATTACCTGACTTGCATCAATGAGAAAACTGAGGCTTGGAGAGGTTAAGCAACCTGACAAGGATCCATGGAGTTAAAATAATGGGGCTGGAATCCCAGACTGCGTCTGTCTGAGTCTGGGGCCACCAAGCCGCAGAAGTCACAAGTCTGCATCAGCCTAGACTCAATCAGTCTTGCTCCCTGGCAAGAATGTGGAGAAAGGGAACCCTGTACATTGTTGGTAGGACTGTGAACTGGTACAATCACTATGAAAAACTGTACAGGATCCTCAAACGTATGATCCAGCAATTCCCCTTCTGGGATTATATTTGACAGAAACAAATATACCGTGCTAAAAAGATAGCTGAATGTTCACAGCAGCATTATTTACAACAGCAAAATCATGGCCACAACCTAGGTGTCTACCAACGGAGAATGGATAACGAAGCTGTGGCATACACACGCACATATAAATACTATTCAGACATAAAAACCAAGGAAATCCTGCCATTTGCAACAACCTAGGTGGGCTCTGAAGGCATTATGCTAACTAAAATAAGGCAGACAGAGAAAGACAAATACTATACAATCTTGCTTATATGTGGACTTTAAACAACAACAGAAAAGAAGAATCAGACATGGGTGAAAAAGGAGGAAATGAAGGAAGGTGATCAAAAGGCACACACTTCTAGTTGTAAGATGAATATGTACTTAGGGATACATACATATGATGGCTACTGCTTACACTGCTGTATGGTATACAGGAAGGTTGTTGAGAGAGTAAATCTTAAATGAGTTCTCATCAAAGGAAAAAAATTACTTTTTAATTGTATCTGTATGAGAAGACAGATGCTAACTAAACTAATTGCAGTTATCATTTCAAATTATATGTATGTGAAACCATTGTGCTGTACCCTTTAAATTCATACAGTGATATACATCATTTATAACTCAATAAAACTGGAAACCAAAAAGATCTCTTAGATGGAGCAACTTCTATTAGGAATTGTATAGCCAATAAACCTTGCAGTTACATTTAGAGGATATAAAATAGTGGAATGATTTTTTAAAAAATTCACGTCTGGAACAATTAAAATAAAATTAAATAAATAAATAAAATTCACATCTGGTTGGCTTTCATATGTATTTTCTGTGTTTTGGAAAACATGCTCAGAAATAATGCCAGTTAGTCAATCATCTATCAATTTATAATCTTCAATGTAAGATCCATGCCAATTCTGAGTCTTCTTGTCAGGAAGCAGAATCACATGTTGCAGCTGGAAGAAATTCCCTTCTCATTTTAGGAGATGTGAGTGTGAGGCCCCTACATGATAAATGAAGATATTTTTATTGATTCGAGAACTATTATTGGGTAACAATTTCACTTTCAATGAAGCTTTAATCAGACTTTATCCATGTACTTTACAAAAACAAATTTTGTAAGCTTTGGTTTAAAAAACAAATCTAAGATTCATCTAAGCACCTGCCTTCCACCCAGCACCCCTTACCCACACCCAATCACCCCCTGGGTGCCTTACAGACTGTACCTCCTCAGTGCCTCCCAAGCCCTGCTCCTGTCTGTGCCCAGCGCCTCTGCATTAGCCATCCCAGCCCTCCTCTCAGGATCACTGCCACTCTCAGTAGCTGCTCTCCCTGCCTCCAGTCTGGACCAAGTCCCATCCATCCTCTATACTACAGCTAGAGTATTTCTAAAGTCAAATTTGATCATGCTATTCCTCCATTTAAAACTTCTCAGTGACTTTCTGTAGCTTTCAGATTTAAGTTAAAACTTTTTATTGTACATACAAGACCTTCCATAATCTGGCTCTGCAGGGACACCCCAAAGTGTCCCTGACTCAACCCATGGTCTAACATCCTTGGGCAGACGACAGCTGTGAGACAGCATGGTGCTGAAGGACACAGACCCTCTAAATCAGACACAAGAGTTCATGTCTCTGGTCCTCCAATAAGGGCATGAGGGATTTGGTCTCTGCCACCTCAGCAATTAGAGATGCTAATACACCTCGTGTGTAGGGTTGTTATAAGGACTAAACTAGAAGACCCAAGGAAAGCCCTTAAACTACACCAGAAGCTTAGTGAGCACTCAATACAACATCATTATTATCATGATTAGCCCTTAGCCTCATTCTAAGCCACCTCTCCTTCCAGGCCCCCCAGACATCACACGCTGCTCCCTGTGCAGAGGATGACTTTGCTCTTTTCTCTGCCAGGCAAACTCCAACTTCTCCTTTGAAATGAAGCTCTGGCTGAACTGCACATATTATGCCTCCTCCAGGAATCTTGTCCTGCTGCCCACATCCAGTTTGAGTCCTCTCTGGGTCCCCAGGGCCCCTGCCTTGGCCTCCATCTTGGCATATCATGTTGCATTGTATCATCTCTTCACTTCTCCATCCGAAGACAGGGCCTGGCATTGAGTGTCCAAAAATATTCATTGAATGAATGAATAAATAAGAACTAAGGGTCATCTAGTAAGTCTCAAAGCACCTGCCCTTTCCATGCCCTTCCAAAGAACATCACAAAGCATTTAAATCCCCAAAAGAAATGCACCAGGCTGGCTCTGTGCTAGGTCTCCAGACACGTCAGAAAACTCCAGCTGAGGAATGAGTCATAAGAATCCACTTGGGAGTAGTGGCTACAGGGAGGCCACTGGGAAGCCAGAAAACAAAAGATGCTCGTTGTAAAGCCAGTGAAATGAAACCAAGTTTGTGGGGAAGGGGTGCAGGGAAGGAATCAACATTAGAGAAATAAAAATGATGACAAAACAAGCAAACTATTTAAGCAAACTGAGAAGAGAAGGACAGATTAAATCAAACCCTAGACAGGCAAGCCATGGACATTCAATTAACAGTTACATTACTGATCTATATAAAACATCTAAAAATACCCTTCCTCCCTCTGAGAGGACCCCAGTTCAATGCCTCCCGCTATTCAGACACTCCCTGCTAACCCCACGGAACTGAGACCCCTGAGCAAAACACACTGGGGGGAAGGGTGGGCCTGGGCAGGTGCACAGACCTGGACCTGGGGAGGGGAAAGGATGTTTAGAGCAGTGAAGCCATGTCAATTCTGGAAGGAAATAGAAGCAAGCGAAGACTGAAAGAGGGCACAATCAGAATCAGCAGACCAGCCTCGCAGCAGCCCAGGGTCTCAGTGCCCACTGGCCCTGGTTCTGCTTTTGGATGTCTTGCTCCCCACTGCCCACGGCACTTTAAAATACTACCTGCCAAGGTCCTTACGTGTGTAAGTCCTTCTTCATGCCTGGAGCATTCACAGATGGGGCAGGTAATCTCCATTTCAGGGTAAAGGGGAGAGAAAGGAATGGTAGCCACTCCTTGTGGACACCCCAAGGTCACTGACCCAACCCTTGGTGTGACATCCTTGGGCCAGAATCTTAAGGCAGTAGGGTGCTGAACGAGCCAAGCAGAGCTCAGTTCTGGCCACACATCTGAGCAGGCCCCACTCTACTCCAGGCCTGTTTCCTGCCCCAGTACAACAGGATAATACTGGTGCCCAGCTCAGAGCTGGGTGAGAACTGCAGAGCACATGGGCAGAGCACTCGGTCCCAGCACTGACTTGGGCTGTGTTGCAGAACCCATGATGAATGCTGGCAGCAAGGAGGGCACTGGCAGGGGGAGAGCAGGGAGGGAACACCGTTCCTCTCATTCCATCGTTTCTGATGGGTCAAGTCTTAAAGATGCTACAGGTGTTACCTACACACACCAACCACAAGCACCCTCTAAAAATGCCCAGCTTCAAGCAAACCAAGTGCTCCAAGTGGAAAATAGGAGTGCTGTCTCCAGGGCTGCCAGGCCTTTCTGTTCCCACAGCCCTATGTTCCCTCTTGACCCTGTAGAGTTGGCCAGGACAGCTGTCATCCCTCCTATTTTACAGACGAGAAAACTAGTTCACAAAGAGATAAAATGATTTGCTCAAAGTCACACAATAGCAGGTAACATCTTTCTTAAATTATGTTTTTCCAGCCCATGATGCTCCTGAGATACAAGCAGGACCAACACATTTTAGCTATCTGCTATTAGATAGCTAAACACTGCTATCTACAAGAGAGGGGTCTAACAAGCAAAGTTCTTCCCACTCCAAAATGCTAACTATATCCAAGTGCCCTCAACACCCAGGACCCTATCTCATATACATTCCTAGGCTCAAGGGAGCCTTAGTATGTCCCTTGGTTTTTCTTAGATCTTCTCACATCTCTGCTTTGCTTGACAGAACCCAGCCTCCTCCATAACTCAGATGTCAGAGATGGAGGCATCAACTGAAATCACAGAATGAAACCCTGCAGGAAACGGCTTTCCAAACTGACTTTACACATGGATGCCTAAAATAGACATTTGGGAACTACTCACCCAGCCAACAGTCACCTCCTCAGTCTAGAGATGAGACTACTATTAGCAAATGTGCTTTCTAACAAATGTTAATGTGTAAATTAACAACCTCCCAAATGGCACTGGAAGTGGAGAGCTGTTTCCAATGAGAAGCCCTTCTATGCCCCTCTCCAGGAGGAATCTGCAATAGCATAGCCTCCCTGTCCCTCTTCTCCATGAAATATCCTTCTCTGAAATCTCTCTCCACAGGTCATCAACCAACTCATTTGCTCACCATTATTCTTAAAACTCAAATATTATAAGCAATGGAACATGAGTAATAAATACTAATACACTGTTTGCACTAGAATTAGCTCTGCATGTCCTGTGACAACAAGGCCAACTGTCAAAGCCAGACTCCCCCTTGCCTGCACTTTGTGGTCTGGACACAGGTCCTTCCAAGGTCACAGACTGTTGGGTAGCAAGCAGGATAGGGGGCACTCTGAAGACTCACACTTGGGGCTCCCAGATTCCTAAGCAGGGCACTGAGCTACCTGGAAGAGTCTTTAATGCTAAAAAAACAATAATTGGATCCCATGGTGTACACTGAGGTAACCACTCTAACCTTACATTCCCTCACATGGAAAATGGGCCAACAACACCCACTTCCCGTGATTTCTGGTGGAATTAAATGAGAAGTTGGATGCAAAAGCAACTAAAAGCAAATTTGCACACAGTGGAGATGGTGGGGGAGGGGGAGGAGGGAAGCTTCTCTGTACTGGAGTTGTAGGATACCTGAAGCCACCTCCACCTGGTTCTATGAAAGGACTGAATGTTGGGCAGCACCTTTCCTGGCTCCTCCCAGACCCTACAAGGGGCTTACACATCTGAACATCCAGGCATATTTCTACACGGCGGTCGGGAATTCAGTGCTGAACAAAAGAGTGGTGGTCACTGGCCTAAGCTGGCCTCTAGACCCTAGACTCCAGGAGCTGTTTGGAGTTCAGACTCAACTGGAGGGAGTCATGGCCATGGGCAAGCCTTCTACAAACAGATGGGCACAGCTGTCCTGTCAAGGAATGACCTCCTGAGCCTTGTTAATCTCTTTGGTGCTCAATGGCATTGCTGCTTTCAACAAACATTCAGAAGACTCTCCTGTGTGCTGGACTCTGGGTTACTCTGTGGCACCTAAGTGGATGTGATAGCCCCATCCAGTCCCCAGCCTCCAGGAGCTCAGTGCTTAGTGAGGGAGACTAAGCAATACATAGGCAGTGTGGGCAGTGTTCCCGAGTGAAGAAGTGCAAAAGGATGCAGGGGCACACAAGAGGGGGCTCGCTAAGGTTGGGGGAGGAAGTAGGAAAGAGCTTCCTGAAAAGGGAATGGATAAGCAGGAGTGAAGCAAGAGAAAGAAAGCAGGTGGAGGCAGGGTTCCAAGAAGGGTGACTAGCATGTACAAAGATCCTGAGGCAGAGATGCCAGTTACACTAAGGAACTGGAATCAGCACTGCAGATGTGTGCCTGCTAAATGGATAGAATCCTTAAAAGAGGTTCAGAAGAGGGGTCCTCAGAGACCCTACCCTCAGCCAGCCTCCAGTCAAAGAGGGAGAGACAGAACCAACATAATGGAGACAGACTTAAGACAAAAGCAATCATAAGCAACCAGGACATGTTAATGTGCTCAGTCTATTGAGTTAAGAACTCAGCAAGTGTGTAAGCCCTTGCTGATGGTTGGAATGTAACCATCAAGAGCTGAAGGGGTTAATCAGGGCCATCCTCCCAGAAGAGGTGAGCCAGCATGCTTAAGGGTAAAGAGGCTATCTGCCCTCTAGCACCCTGAATGGTGTCACTAGGCCCTTTCCCCCCATCTGATTGGGAACCTTGAACACAGTAAGGCTTTATCTGCTTTACCAGTTGCATATAAATGCAAACACAATGTCACCCCTCTCCACTAGACTAGGCCATATATCAGGGACATTTAGTCTAAGTTAGGCAGACTTGCTGAGTCAAATAATAAATTCAACAAAAGCACCTGGCTTCTCATCTTCCTCCCGGCCCCCAGTTCACCCCTGGAAGATGCCATCTGTGCCCCTGGCCTGTCCTGGTGAGTAGGATGCTTTCTCTGAAGGTGCAAATGCCCTACTCAGGCTCTAAGAGATAGTGAGGGAACTCTCCTCATGCAGATCCTCACTGCTGGGAGGAGTACCATGCTTCCACCTCTCTCATCTGGAAGACATCTGCCTTGGAGAGTTTTTCATAAGCACAATATCATTTGCCATGGGGTCTTCACCCAGCCCCTCCCCACCAACATCCCAGTGATTTCAGCCTAGATACTGGGTCTTAACATGCAGCTCTCCTGGGTATGTGCCTGTTGGTGCTGGCTTACTGCCTGCTATAGATTTGTACAATGTGTCTTCCCATCTCTTCTCCACAAGCCTCAGAGTCACAACCCCCAGAGAGCAGGACATGTTTCTGCAGCCCATTCCACCCCCTGCCTAGTACAGATGGGGCTGGCTAAAGGCTGGGGAAGGCAGGGGAACCTGTGAATCAGGGCCCTGCCAGGTGGGAACAGTGGAACAGGGTACTTGTTCTCCTGTTTTGAGAAGAGTCTCCTTTTCTTGTGAGTCAGTCCAATAAGAGGTTTTAAACAAGAATGGTCCAGGGCCAAGGATCCCTTTATGAACTCCGACAGCATGTCATGTGACCTTGGGCAAGTTACTGGCCTCTCTAAGTATCAGTTTTCTCATTTATAAAAGATAATTGGACTAAATCTGACCTGACAAATTCATTGTGCCCTGGGCCCATCTGTGTCCCAGGTAGTCCATGCTTGGCCCCAGACCTGTCTCAATTCAGCTGCAGGCACCATTGTCAACCAGCAAAAATGGGCATAGGAGAAACCTAGTTAATACTGCTAACCCCTGCCAGCACCAGGTGGCTGGAGTCCCTAGGACTCTGCATCCATTCATAGCTCCTGCCCCTGCCCCAAGGACCAGAGGCAAAAGGTCATAGAGGGCTCATCCCTGGGGTCCTGGGCCCATCTTCATAATTCTCACACAAAGGCAGCCTTTTCCTGGGTCCTTTGTCCCTGTAGCCTCCATACCCCACCCTGCTTACTGCTCTTCCATATTACTAACTTTATGTGGCAATAAATGAATTTCTGGTTTCACAGTCCCCAAATCATACTAGGTCTCCACAGGAACACCCCTGGGGCCCAGACCTCTGCTTCCAGAGCCGCCTCCTGATTCACTAGAGTGGCAGGACCCCCACCCTGATCTATAAGTCAGGGCTCCTCACCCATATACCATCTCTGCTCTCACCAGACATCTCTGTCCAGTCCACTTCAATGGCACCCTCGCCTGGGTTAAAGAAGTAGGTAAAGTGCTTAGAGCCAAGGTCCAGTTAACCTATGTACCAGTTCAGCTTTAGTATGGGTAATGCTAATCCCACAGTCCACCAGTGAAATGTGTTTTCAAATCCACACAATTGATGTTTTAAATCCACATATTTTTTAGTTCATTTCCAGAGCCAAGCCTCATTGCTAGCCTAGGACTCCAGGACCCAGACCTCTGCAAACAAAGGGATCACAAACAATACCATTCATTCAACAAATACTTACTAAGCGCCTACTGTATTCCAGTACCATCCTGGTTTGGGGACAGCAACTCAGAAAGAGACATAGGTCCTGTGCCACTGGAGCCCCTGCCTTGTGGGAGAGACAGACAATGACCTCTGCTCACATCTCTGAAGCATCAAAATGTGAGCTGACTGCCTTACTTTGTCTCACTCCCATCCACCCTCATTCTCCCTAAGATGAGCTGCTTAAATTCCTTCTGTGCTGGGTGCTGGAGGCTGGGGCAGAGATACCAACTGGCTCCTTGGAGAGGCACTGGCAATTCCATACAAGGAAAGGGCAATTCTACAATTCAGTTGTCAGACTTTGTGCAAATTACTCCAGCTCTCAGAGCATCCTCTCTCTCTTGGATCAAATAGAACTAACCCCTGCAGTGCAGGGTTGCTGTGAGGATTCATGACAACATATAAGGATGGACACTTGAGAAACAAGAGCAATAGCATTATTGACCCAGGAATATAGGACAATAATAGGCTCCACTCCAGCTACTGAAACCCATGGTGAAGCTATGTCCACCCCTGCTAACTGCCATCCCCAAAGAAGAGCTGAGCAGAAGACAGAGAGTCCAACAGCAGCCTGCTGGATCAGACTCATACTGATGGAAATGTGCTTTCTCAACTGACTTTCCACTACTCTCACATAGTCCAACTGCTCCTGTACTCCCAAGTTTCACCAGTATCTGGCAGATCTCATGTTCCAGCCTATTTACTTTGGATCCTGGCAGGACTCTTACTTTTTAAAGGAGAGTGAAATAGTGCTATTTTATCTCAAATAAACTGATGAGCTTTCTCCACCTAGTTGCTCACTCTTTACTCTTAGATTTGGGTCACAAACTTTGTAGTCCTCTGCCAGGGTGTCTACAACATCAGCTAGCCTCATAGAGCTCAAAAAAGTCCCCAACTTAAGTGCCCTGCCACCAGGACCCAAGGCCCAATCTAGAATCTGACAGATTCAAAAGATATCTGCATGCACATTTTTAAAGATTTTATTTATTTATTTTAGAGAGGGTAAGGGAAGGAAAAAGAGAAGGAGAGAAACATTGATGTGCAGTTGCCTCTCACATACCCCCTACTGGGGACCTGGCCTGCAACCTTTTGGTTTGCAGGCCAGCACTCAATCCACAGCCACACCAGCCAGATCTGCATGCACATTTTATAAGGGCCCAGTTCTGGGGTGAGCCCACCCTGTGCCACATGATGGCTGTGCCTGTCATATGATAGGTACTCAAGAAATATGTACAATCCTTTGCATTTCTGTGGTGTCAGATGTTACTTCTCTTTAATTTCCAATTTTATTTATTTGGGTCCTCCTTTTTTAATGAGTCTGGCTAAAGGTGTGTTAATCTTTTCAAAGAACCATCTCTTGGTTTCGTTAATTTTTTGTATTGTTTTTGTCTCCACATCATTTGTTTCTGCTCTAATCTTTATTTCCTTTCTTCTTTCTTTTTCCTTTCTCCTGCTCTAATCTTTATTTCCTTTCTTCTACCAGGGGCTTTGCTGTTCTTTTTCTAGTTCTTTTAGGTATAAAGTTAGATTACTTATTTGAGATATTTCTTGCTTCTTGAGGTAGGCCTGTATTGCTATGAATTTCCCTCTTAAAACTGCTTTCACTGTGTCCCATAGATTTTGGTTTCTTGCATGTTCATTTTCATGTCGCAAGGTAACTTTTGATTTCTTCCTTGATCTTACTGTTGACCCAATTCACTATTTAGTAATGTTATTTAGCTTCCATGTGATTGTGTATTTTTCAGTTTTTTTTTCCTTTCTAGTTTCATACCACTGTGGTCAGAGAAGATGTTTCATATGATTTCAATCTTCTTACATTTATTGAAACTTGTTTGTGTTCTAACATGTGATCTATTCCACAAAAATGTTCCATGAGGACCTGGAGAGAATGTGTATACAGCTGTTTTGGAGTGAAATGCTCTATAAATATCAATTAGTTCCATCCAGTATAGTGTTTTGCTTAAGGCTGCTGTTTCCTGGTTGATTTTCTCTCTGAAAGATTTATGTATTGATGTCAACAGGATGCTAAAATCCCCTCCTATGACTGTATTACTATGGACATCTCCCTTTATGACCATCAAGATTTGCTTCATATATTGAGGTGCTCCTACATTAGGTGCATAAATGTTTACAAGGGTTATATCCTCCTACTGGATTGACCCCTTTGGTATTATATAATGTCCTTCTTTGTCTCTTATTATGGCCTTTGTTTGCAAGTTTATTTTGTCTACATATTGCTACCCCAGCTTTTTTTCATTTTCATTTACATAGAATATCTTTTTATATCCCTCCACTTTTTTATCTGTACTTTTTGTTCTGAGTCTCAGCATATACATGGGTCTTGTTTTCTTATTCATGCAGCTTCCCTGTCTTTTAATTGGAAAATTTAGTCCATTTACATTTAAAGTGATTATTGATAGGTACATATTTATTGCCATTTTATTCTTTATTCTTTTGTTTCAATGTCCACACTTTTTATTTTAAAATATATTTTATTGATTATGTGACTACAGTTGTCCCATTATCCTCCTTTCATTCCCCTCCACCCTGCACACCCTCTCCCACCCACATTCCCCCCTTTAGTTCATGTCCATGTGTCATAAGTTCTTTAGCTTCTACATTTCCCATACTATTCTTGCCCTCCCCCTGTCTATTTTCTACCTATTGTCTATGTTACTTATTATCTATATCTTTTCCTCCTCTCTCCTCCTTGCACTTTCCTGTTGCTAACCCTCCATGTGATCTCCATTTCTGTGGTTCTGTTCCTGTTCTAGTTGTTTGCTTAATTTCTTTTTGTTTTTGTTTTAGGTGTGGTTGTTAATAATTGTGAGTTTGCTGTCATTTTACTATACATGTCTTTTATCTTCTTTTTCTTAGATAAGTCCCTTTAACATTTCATATAATAAGGGCTTGGTGATGATGAACTCCTTTAACTTGACCTTATCTGAGAAGCACTTTATCTGCCCTTCCATTCTCAATGAAAGCTTTGCTGGATAGAGCAATATTGAATGTAGGTCCTTGCCTTTCAAGACTTGAAATACTTCTTTCCAGCCCCTTCTTGCCTGTAAGGTCTCTTTTGAGAAATCAGCTGACAGTCTGATGGGAACTCCTTTGTAGGTTACTGTCTCCTTATCTCTTGCTGCTTCTAGGATTCTCTGCTTATCTTTAATCTTGGCTATTGATTAATCTCGGCTATATGATGTGCCTTGGTGTATTCCTCCTTGGGTCCAACTTCTTTGGGACTCTCTTGGCTTCCTGAATTTCCTGGAAGTCTATTTCCTTTGCCAGAATGGGGAAGTTCTCCTTTATTATTTGTTCAAATAACCTTTCCACTTGTTGCTCCTCTTCTTCTCCTTCTGGTACCCCTATAATTCAGATGTTGGAATGTTTCAAGATGTCCTGGAGGTTCCTAAGCTTCTCCTCATTTTTTTTGAATTCTTATTTTTCCGTTCTTTTCTGTTTGGTTTTTTCTTTCTTCCTTCTGGTCCACTCCATTGATTTGAGTCCCAGTTTCCTTCCCATCACTGTTGGTTCCCCGTGTATTTTCCTTCATTTCTCTTATCATAGCCTGCATTTGTTCATCCAATTTGTGACCAAAATCAATCAATTCTGTGGGCATCTTGATCACCAGTGCTTTGAACTATGCATCTGATAGGTTGGCTATCTCTCAGTCACCTAAAAGTACTGGTTGTGTGGCTTTCATTCTGTTTGAACCATCTTTTTTGTTTTTTATTTTCCTTTGGTCTGGTCGTGCCTGTTATGTATGATGGGCGGAGCCTTAGGTATTCACCAGGGTGGGGCACCCCAGTTGCTGGCTTGTGACGTTGTATGTAGGGGCGGGGTCTGAGAAGGAACAATGGCACTTGTTCTGCTCTTCTTCAGACCTCAGTCCCTTCTCCTGCTTCCCCCAAGGAAACTGGGACCCTCTGGTGCCAATTCCCATGTGGCTGGGCTTGTGCACCCTGTGGGTCTTTCCAACGACCTCTCCTGTGAGTGGGAGAGTCTCTCCCTGTGCCCTCAACCCCCACAGGTGTTTTCAATCAGTGCCCCAAGGCTCTATTTCCCAGTGCTGTGATCCTTGGTTGTGCACAGTGCCTTGCTTCACAATCTCTGCCTCGCTGGGTCTGCCATTTGCCACCCCTCGGCCAGGGTCTGCCAGCTGCCGCTTGTGCGCTCAGGGTCCACCTGCTTTGGTCTTGAGTGCCCCAGATGCCTTATGTGCCCAGTCCCAATGCTCTCTGCTCTCCACGATGCCACCTGCGCCCAGCTGCCCAACTCCACCCCTCCTACCGGTCTGGATGAATGGGTCTATTTTAACTTCTTGGTTGTCCAACTTCCATACAATTCAATTTTCTGTCAGTTCTGGTTGTTATTTTGCTTCTAAATTGTTGTTGTCCCTATCTTGGTTGTACGAGGAGGCACAGTGTGTCTATCTATGCCGCCATCTTGGCCGTATTCTTTATGCTTTATAACTACATTCCTCTCTTGCTCTATGTTTTCCTTTCTGCTTCTTAAAGACAACTCTTTAACATTATTTTGTACTGGTTTGGTGGTAATACATTCTTTTTGTCATTGTTTTTTTTTGTCTGGGAAGCTCTTCATTTCACCTTCATTTTCAAATGATAGCCATACTGGGTAAAGTATTGTTGGTTGTAGGTCATTCCTTTGCATCACTTTGAATATTTCATGCCATTCCCTTCTGATCTGAAGTGTTTCTGTTGAGAAATCAGTTGACAGCCTTATGGGAGCTCCCTTCTAAGTAACCCTCTCACTTGCTGCTCTTAAAATTTTCTCTTTGTGCCCTGGCTGGTGTGGCTCAGTGGCTGAGTGCTGGTCTGTGAACCAAAGGGTCAACGGTTCGATTCCCAGTTCGGGTGCATGCTTGGGTTGCTGGCCAGGTCCCTAATGGGGGTGCACAGAAGGCAACCATACACTGATGTTTCCCTCTCCTCCTCTCTCCCTGCCCCTCTCTCTAAAAATAAATAAATAAAATCTTTTTAAAAATTCTCTTTGTCTTTAATATTTGGCAGTTTAATTATGATGTGTCTTGGTGTGGGACTCTGAATTCATCTTCTTTGGGATTCTCCTGGACTTATTGTGTTTCCTGGACTTTTGTGGTTTTTTCTTTCTTCAGGTTAGGAAACTTTTCAGCCATTATTTCTTCAAATAGTTTCTTGATCCCTTGCTCTCTTTTCATTCTGGTACCCCTGCGATGAAAATATTGTTATGCTTAATGTTGTCCCAGAGATCCCTCAGATTGGCCTCACTTTTTTAAATCCTTTTGTTAATTTTTGTTGCTCTGCTTGAGTGTTTTCTGTTATCTTGTCCTCTAAGTTGCTGATTCAGTTCTCTCCTTCATTTAATCGCTGTTGATTCCTTCTAGCATATACTTCATTTCAGATACTGTATTCTTTATTTCTCACTGGTTCTTTTTTATGGTTTCTATATCCTTTATAATGCTTACTATCTCTTTAAGTTCTCACTGAGATCATCCATTCTTCTGTTGAGGTCCTTTGGGCATCCTTATAACCATTGTCTTGAACTCTGTATCTGGTAGTTTGGTTGCTTCCATTTCATTTAATTCCTCTTATTAGGATTTCTCTTGTCCTTTCATTTGGGGCATGTTTCTTTGTGTCTCCATTTTGTCTGTCTTTTTGTGTCTATCTCTGTGTATTAGGTAGACCTGCTATGACTCCTGAACTTGTTATGGGGGTGGTATATTACAGGTGTCTTGTGGGGCTAAAGTTGCACAGTCTTCCAGATTATCTGAGCTAGGTGCTGCAGAAACTTCTCTTGTGTTGTTTAGGTGCACCCTCCTGCTATAGTTGGGTCTTTAGTGCTGTTGGGTCATTTGTGAGTGGCATTAACCCTCAGGCTGGCTGACTATAAGGACAGACCTTGATCACAGTGTATGAGCTGCTATGCAGGGGTTGCCCCTAAGGTGTTGTTTCTAGCAGGGTCTGTTGCCTACTGAGATCCCCCCACTTTGGGTGTGCTGTTTGTATGGCTAGTTGGGTCGAGTTCTGGTATGGTGTGCAGCCCACCACTGGTTGTGTTGATTCTGGGTCGACTTGGGCACGTTTCCTATGCAGGTTGATGTAAGACACTGTCTGTAACCAGCCGTGGGCTATCTATCTGGAGCTACCATACAATTCCTGTTTGTAGCTGCCTCTGCTGGGCCTGGGTGTGCAGGGGAGGGAACAACCTGTGTAGAAGGGTAGGATTCCTCCAGCTTTGAGCTGGAAAGTTCAGTAAAAGGTCCAAGGCACCCTGAAGTCCACCTCCACTTGTCAGTTACTCTGCCACTCCCTGAGGTTGCCTAGTTTTCCTCCAGAGTCCTCTGACTGTATAGTGGCCCAGGTTGGCTGCACCCCACAGACCCTTCCACAAGGTATGAGCTTGATAGGGCAGGGCAACCAGAGTCAGGGATAGGGCTAGTGGGTCTCCTGCTTGGGGGCAGTGCAGTCAGGCACTCAATGGGGACAAAGGGGCCATACTCCAGAACCATACTCAGTCTCTGCCAGGGTCTCCAACCCTAGCTTCCCCAGGAGGAATGCACCACAGGTTCAGGTTAGATGCAGCCAGCCAGCTCCACTACATGAGCAAGATTAGCAGGGTAGTGCCCCAAGGAGTAGGAAGACAGGTTAAATGAGTCTCCCATGGGTGTGGGGGAATATGCTGGCTGAGCTTACAAAGGGAGTGAGAATGCCCCTCTCCATACCAGAGCTGCACAACCCAATGCCCACCTGAGTCCCAGACAAGAGCTCCCAGGGAGATGTGCTCCAAAAGTCCCAGCCCTGAGCAGCACTGCAATCTTCCTGAGGGACTGAGCTCAGCAGGGCAGGGCCACCAGGAGTCAGAAGAACAGACCAAGAGAATCATCAGGTGCAGGGGAAGGTAGGCACTGGCTGTTCACACAAGTAGGGAATTTCTGTTCCCCATTCCAAAGCTACACAGCCCAATGACTGTCTAAGTTCCCATCAAGAGCTTCTCCAGAAAAAGAGCACCCCAAAGGCCCCTGTTAAGTGCAGCCAGCAGGCCTTTCTGCAAGACCTGAGCTTGGCAGTGGTGTTGCCGGTAGTTGGAGGTCCAGGTGAGTGTACTCCCCAGGTGGGTGCTGTAAGAACAGGAGTGCTCCACCCTGGGAAGATGGCATTTGAGGTCAGTGTGGGATAGGGACGCAGCACAGGGACTTCAGTGGCTGACCTTACAGATTTCTCCTCAGGGTCATACCACCCAGATCTTTTCTTTATGACTATCATATGCCCTGAGTTTCCTTCCCTCTACCAGAGCCCCGGGTGAGTGTCTGAGAGCAAGTTCCTGTGGACTGACCCTTTAAGAGAGCACCTGTGTCTCTAGACACAGGCAAGCAGTATCCCTGTTGATTTTCATAGTCAGATGACCTTCTCTTCCTGGCTTTGGTGCTCTGGGTTGGGGATATGAGCATAAGGTTGAGACCACATGCTCCTCAGAGGGGACACTTCTGCAGCCAAGATATCCCTCTAGATTCTCAACCACTACACGTGGGTGTGGGGGCCAGCCCTTTCCAAGTTTCCATCCTTCTTACCAGTCTCTTTGTGGATTCTCCTGCAAACTTGGTTATAATACTTCTATTCAACTAGCCTTCAGGTGGTTATTTAGGCTGATTGCTCTATAATTTAACTGTAAATCTGGTTCAGCATCAGGAGGAAGTGAGTGTAGCTTCCACTTACTCTGTAGCCATCTTAGATCCCTGGAGAGTTATCTGTTAAATAGATGTATGAAACTTTCAACACAGCTGTATGGCCAAGGACCAGGCAACAACATGCCCACAACACAAGTCCTAGCCTTGGACATTTCTCTGAATCTCCCAGACCATCATCTTCTGAACTAGAGGACTTCATTTGGGGAAAAGAATCTTGAAGGAGACAATCCTGGTTTTCCTTCTTCTTCATGTGGTATCTTTATATCCCAAAGGCTGGTCCCAATGTAAGGAAAGGTATAAGTGCCTTATGGGGTTCCAAAGAGGGATATAAAGCAGGGACCCGGGAGAAGTACATTTGGCTTGATGTAAGGTAAAGCCTTCTGGTATTTCTTTGAAGAAAATTCCTAGCATTCCCTGAGCACCTTCCAAATGCCAGGCAGTATGCTGAATACTCCCACATACTCCTTGGTTTACAGCTGCCTGGAGTGGGGTGGCCTGCCTTATGAGTGATCAAGAGCATGGACCAGGCTGCAAAATTTATATCACTTACTATTAAGTTACCTCAGGCAAGCTACGCAACTTCTCTGGGCCTCAGTTTATTCATTTGGAAAATGAGATAACGACAGTCCTTACATTAAAAAAAAATTAGAACATAGTAAGTGCTCAATAATATTAGCCTTCAGAAGATGGGGAGAAAGAATGGGGGTGTGGGGGAGGAAGCAGCTGAGGCTGGATCACTAGCCAGTGGAGATTCTTTCTGTAGATGAGAGGAGGGCAGCAGGTGAGATGGTGAATAAATTGATCTCAAGTTCCTTCCAGGAATAAGATTCTATGATTCATTTAACTTCCCACAGTTTCAATTTTCCTAGCAATTAAATAAGCATTACCATTGCTGGACAAACAATGCTTTAATATGTATAATATTCTCAACCTTGGGAAGAGCAGGTATACCAAGGATCACTGTCTCCACCATTTGTGCAGGCCACTGATGGCCTACAAAAGGTGCTGGGTGTATGGACAGAGCTCTAGGAAGTGGCAGGAGTTCTGAATCCTTATCTAAACTCCTAATCAAATAACTCTATTGTTTTCAGCCAGTTACTAAAATCCTGAGAGTCTGGAACAATTCCTACCTGCCCTACCTATCAAGTTTGTGAGATTCTCAAAGGAGGAGCAAAAACCACCAAGAATATTGTTAAGTCTTTGAAGGTGTGATACCCACCAGGAAGTGGCATTGGCAGCTCCAGCATAAGGGTAGATTGTACTGATGGAGGCTGGGGTGAATGAGGACTAGTGAGAAGCTATACCACTTCTCCCCAGAAGAGGACACCATGAAGTTCTTCTGGCCCTCCCTAAACTCACTTAAGTTTTCTCTACTTTTCAAAAAGACTTGCTGCCTCCAAAATGAGAAATGCTCAAACTCTCATTCAGTCACCAACCTTGATGGGGACATTCTTCTGTCATGATCTTATCATGACAGGGAACATAGCAAAGCTCAATAATAACCAGGACTGTAACAGCAATGTTCCATCAGCTTTCTTCCAGAGATGCCCCATCATACTGCAGAGAACTCAAACTCTAGTTAGACCACCTTCCTTATAACCTGGGCAGTCATGCCAGCCAGCTAGACTCCAGGGCCCTAGGGCGGATGGTGATGAGACGGATCCTGGTTCATCTGGGCAGGGTGGGACTGCTGTAACCTCACCTGAGCTCCACCAATGTTCAATCTTTTGGGCTCATGGGGGGTTTTGTCAATGCCTCATTTCACTTTCCCCCAGATGGCATCCACGTTGGAAAAGGTTTGCAGAGGATTCAGGGACCACTGCAGTAGCTCTGTTAAGAGTGGTCTTTAATCAATTCCCCAATATTGCCAGTGACCTCTCACTTAGAGGTCAAAGAAATCAGGCCAAGAAAAGGGAAGCAACATTGTGTATCAAGGGTCCACTGTCCCTTCCTTGCCTGTAAGATGAGGAATTGAAGTAGTGAGATAGCCAGTGGGGAAGTCAAGGAAATTAGGAGAGGATCAGTGCACATTTCATATGCATGTGCCTATGCACACACAAGTCCATGCACACACAGAAATTTTTACCAACAGCATTTTAAAACAGACCCTCTGGATATGAATTCCAACTCTACTCCTTACTAGCTATGAAACTTTGGGATAATTAATTATCTCTGAATTTCAGCTTCTAAATCTGTAAATGGCTTTGATAATAGTACCTCAGTGTTATTGAGGATGACCTAATATAAGGTACCAGCTGAGATCTACAGAGGTAGGTATAATGCTCACCAAGCTCCTCACCCAAAGCCACAGTCCCTGGAAGAGCTGAGATTGGAATTCTGAGTAATCTGATCCAGGAGCAGCCAACAACTGCACCACACAGCCTCTAGGGAAGGATGGGTGCCCTACTCAGGCCACTCGCAAAGGTAGAAAGAAGCAAATAGCTGCCCCCAAAATGTGACAACAGCACTTTATTCCTTGAACTCAGTCTCTCTACTGGGAACCCTTGCTGGGCTGGAGAGCAACAACCACTCCAGCTGCCCCAGCACCCCCAGATGTGTCTCCATCCTCCACAGCTTCTTCAGCTTTTCTGCTTTATTAAGTGTGCCTTGTAGCCAGTCTCTCATACATCTTAACCTCCTCTGGACTATTGATTTCTCATTGTATTCCATCCTTCTCTTTAAATCTGGCCCTTAAACTCCAATTCTAAACATGTGTTTACTCCACAGCCACTGCTCAAGGCAACCACTATGACTCCTTTGTCCCTTCACTGAACTGGGGACTCTTAAAGGTACAGTCTGTTGTTTGCCCATGTTGAGAGGAAACTGAGACAGTAATAAGTAGCCTAGATTTCCTGTTTCTCAGCCAGCTCTTTTCCACTGGTGCACAACATATCCCTCCCCACCCAAAGAAGCACCCAAGACTCTCTGTATACCCCAGCTTCCGTTTCAGCCTTTCTATGACCAAAACACCCCACAGCACCCCCAAGAGCAGCAACCACCACTGTCTGATTTTCTCTGCTTCCTCTGAGCAAATCCTCCCTGAGAAAAGCCTGAGAAGAAGATAGGGCCATGAAGGCTGACTTCTAGGTGAGGAACAGGGCTGATTTCCTGGTGAGGAGTAGGGGCTCACAGAGGTCAGAGACCTGCCTGAGGCCTCCCACAGTGAATAGCAGGCCAGCCTCAAACACAGGATTGAGTGACAAAGTGAGACCAACTGATCAGCTTCTGAACTGATTACCTGACCCCCACCCCAGCACCCCTAAGGAACAGTTGGATACAAAAGCTGGCACCTAGTGGGTAGACATAAAAGAGGGAAGAGCCAAGAGGGAAGAGCCTGGTGTGGCTCAGTGGATTGAGTGCCGGCCTGCGAATCAAAGGGTCACTGGTTGGGTTCCCAGTCAGGGCACATGCCTAGGTTGCAGGCCAGGTCCCCATTAGGGGGCACGTGAGAGGAAACCACACATTGATGTTTCTCTCCCTCTCTTCTTCCCTCCCTCCACCCTCTCTAAAAATAAATAAATAAAATCTTTAAAGAAGAGAGTCATAGCAAGCAAAAAAGTGACTGAAGCACTCTGGGACACCCTAATCCTGGAGGCTGAAGTCCCAAACAGCTTTCCTCCCCTCTCCTCACATCCACATTCTATGGGTTTATATCAGTTACAAACCTTTGTAAAACATGAGTTGAGGCCACCTAAAATAAGACAAATATTTATTTAACACCTACTTTGAGAAAGGCATTTGGGATATGACTGACCGTAAGCAAAGCAAAGCAGATGTGGAGCCCTGACCCTCCTGGAAGTAAGCTCCATTCTAGGTCCCCTGGAGGTGACAGACACATATGAGTACTTTCGAGAGCAGTGAGTGCTAGGCACAGGGGTCTCAGTGCAATGAGGGGAGGGCAGAGAGGGCTCACAGTGGCTGTAGAGGTAAAATCCAGTCATTAGAAATGCTTAGAACCAGCCCCCTCTGCATCACCTGGCCTGAGGTGCATACCCTTGCACCAGATTGCTCAAGTGCTGTCCAGGAACTCCACCAGCCACCGTGCTCTGTCCCCAAATGCTCCAGTAGCCTCCCTCATAGCATGTCTGGCAAGAAACTTATCAGTATTCCCTCTGAAATGCTTCTCCTTCTGGCTTCTCTATTTCTGAAAGTGGCATCACATTCTCTCTAGCCTCCAGAGCTAGAAATCTCAAAGTTCTCCCTGACACTTTCTGCTTCCTCATCTGTGGTTTCCAATCTGTCAGCATGTTCTGCTCTTCTTTGGAAATGTTACTCAGTGTAGTACCCTTCTGCTTTTACCCCTACTCCAGGTCCTCAACTTCTCTCTTGGCACTTCATAATTCTGCCCAAGGATCCTCAATGTCTCCCCAAACCAGATGTGTCAACTTGAACCTCTTCTCTTTGGCTTTCAAGGTCCTCCTGAACTGAGTTATTTCTGCTATGCACCGGAAGACTAGACCCTTTCTTTCCCTGCCCCACCCAATCCTCAGACACCCCATGCCCCCACTCTGCCTGTGCAGCACCTCCTCACCCATGAAGTCCTTCCTCCTATCACTGAGTTCCAGCCCCATCCTTGCTGGTGACCAGTGCGCATTCACACATGCTTCGTGTTCTAATTCTGTGGTGCGTCCTTCTGTCCTCACCCCTCAAACCCTAAAGCTGCAGAAGGAAAAGCCCTGTCCCACAAAGGTACTATAACTAAGCAATCCCCACTGGGCTGTAAGTAAATGACACATTTACATTTACTGGATTCTGTAGTTTAAAAAACCCGTGACGAATCTTTTTTAAAGAGCCTCTCCTTACCTTTTTTGGACCCAAGAATGGGGGGAAGAAACTCAGGTTTTGGAGTGTTCCCTGGTCTGTGAAGTAGCACTGGGTGTCATACTGCAGGGCCCCCTGTGGACCTTCTTTCCTCATTTGTAAAAAAGGTTTATGCTCACATCTAACTCATAAGGAAGCTGGGATGACTAAATGAAATAAGCAGAGTGCTCAGACAATGCAATATTAAATTGATTCCCTTCTTCCTTCCAGTAATTTACCTTGGGTGGCACTATGGTATAAGATTTTTTTTTTTTACATTGGATTTGCATGTAAGGCATACTCTATTTTATGTAACCAAATGTTATAATTAATTAACAACCAGTCCCTATGTTTTCACTATAAGCACGGGCCAGTTTATGGGATGTGGAAGGATAGCACTTGCTCAGTTAGGAGGCCAGGATGTGAAAAGGCACCAGGCAAAGGCTTTGCTCCTCAAGGGATTTGCCTCCTAGGTGAGGAGACAACCGGGTAGATAATTACCAATATCAGGCAGAAGCAGGAAGCTAAAACAGTGCCACACAGAGGCAGTGTGGGAGGAATGGCCGACGGTTGGTAAGTGGGTACCTGCTGGGCGCCCTTCACACTGACACATCACGTTCCCATGCATTCACATTCTTGCTGAAACAACCCTTTCAGGCAGGTAAGATTATCCCCATTTTACAGGTGAGGCAAATGAGGTTAAGTAATTTGATCCAAGTCACTCAGGAAGCGACACAGGGATAGGAGCCTGGGTTTCCCCAACACTTAGCAAATACTTCCTGCTGGGACCTAAGAATGGACAGGGGTGAGGGTGAGGATGTTCCCAGAGGGAGGAAAGAAAAGAGTCTTGAAGAGGGTGCAAAGAGGTGGTGTGAAGGTGAGCAGAGGGACTGATCCAGAGGCATAAAGCTGTGACCAGCCTGTGAATGGCTTTAACATCCAAGCTGCTAAATGGAAATTTTATTCAGTATCCCAGGGGGTTGCCAAGGGCCCTTCAGACTGGGTCACAGGTCACAAGCACCTTCCTTTGCAGGAAGGCAGACGTGGCCTCAGGCTGCCCAGGAAAGAGACTGTATTACCATAACCCAGGGGTGGACCACTAAAGTCCTTACTGGAGGTGGGGAAGGTAAGGTGGGAAAGCTCTTCTCAAAAGAGCTAAGAGGGCTGAAGTGATGAGGATAGGAAAGTGGAGTGGGGGAGACAAGGAAAGAAGACTCCCAGGGGCCCTAGGGGCCAGGTCTCATGCCTTGAAGAACCTGGAACTCTTTTGCAGGAATGAGTCAAGAGAAATAGCTGGCCGGGATTTGAGGTGGCAGGAGATCCTGGGTGCTGGGGCATCCAGTCTAAGGGCTGAGAGAATGCAGAATCAAGAATTAGCTAGACCCCAGGCCCTGGGAGGCCAACCCTTCAGCCCCATAAGAAAAAGAAAGTGCTGAGCTGACACTGGAAAGCATGGAAAGGAACTGAAGCATAGGATGGAGAGAGGAAAAGCTGAACAGCTTTAAAAGCAACAAGTAGCAAAAATGACACTGGACTGGGAATCCAGAGGCTCTGGTATAGCTGCAGAGACTTGGACAAGTCCGTTTCTTGGGAATCAATGACACCTCCTTACTAGGTGGTAGTACCAATCAAATACTGATAAGGCCTTAGTAGAGATCAAATAAAGTAATTTTTCTAAAAAGCATTTGGAAAACTGGAACTCAATACACACACAAGGGATCAGTACTATGCCCTTAGGGCACAGCAGAATTAGAAATAATAGATGCTTTGTTTCCACACGTGTTCACCACCACTACCCACCCTACCAGCCACACAGCAGGGGCTTCCTCCATTTCTTCCTTACTACTACTCTTGTCTTCCTAGCAGTTTCTCCTATATCCAAGACAGGTCATCCTGTCTTCTTCCTTCCATTGTGATGGGTTTGAGACCAACATCAGGGGAGCCCCTGCCTCTCAGAAGCTGGGACCTTCTCCCTGGAGTCTCTGCTTCTTTCCCATTGCGTTCAAGTTCCCTCACCATCCTCAGGGAAAAACAAACTGGAAAGTAGACCAAAACATTGGCCCAGTCTCTGGGAAGAGTGCTAGGGAAAATGTCATTCAATGACCAAGATGCCTTTGGAGGAGTGAATACAGAAAACACAAAAAATAACCAGAATCTCCTCTCAACACCCACTCCACTAACCACTGCCTCTTCCCCACCACGCACTCCCCAGAGCTCTGGGGCCAGCTTTGTTTGCCTCTGGTCTCAGGTAGCAGGTCCAGAGGAAGACTGGGGGACAGAGCCAGTGAGGCACACAGAAATTGGTGACCAAGCCTGAGCCGTAGCCCCCACAGAAGGCTCACTTCACAAGAAATTAACAAAATGTGGAAAATTCAACAAACCCAGACGCTGTGTGCTTATTAGATTGACTATCCAAAGGGTCACAACCTTGACGAACACATCCAGCCAGTGAGGAAAATAATAAACCTGATTAATAATGAGACATGAGCTGCAGCTTCAGCAAATACAACCAGCCTCATGATACCCAGTGGCGTTCTAGGGGATTCCTTCTGCGGGGGACCGGACACAGCTGACCTCTCCAGGCCCCTTGCCTCTATCCCATGAGCACAGACACTAGGGAAGTAAAGTGAAACCAGATTTCTCTCTCGGATGACCACTGCCAACCCAGCCAGACTCTCCCAAACAGATGGCAGTGGTTTGCAGGTGCTCCTGGAAGTGTTACAGTCGCCCTGGTGACACAGGGAGCTCAAGGGAAGGTAGTTATCTTTGTTCCTAACAGGGCCCAGTGCTCTTGACCAGTCCTGAGATGCCCATCATTTGGCAAAGGGTTAGTAGACCAGAGCTCTCCCTCTCTTCCCAGACAACCCAGGCCTTTGGGAGACATGCCCAAAAGAGCCACTGGAGGGAGGCAGGGAGATGGTACCAAGTGGCACCACCAGACAACAGCACCAGGAGGAAGATGGCAACATAAAGATGCCAAGAGCTGGGCAGCCAAAGGTC
Source organism: Tonatia bakeri (assembly GCA_004024845.1). Lineage (NCBI taxonomy): Eukaryota > Metazoa > Chordata > Mammalia > Chiroptera > Phyllostomidae > Tonatia > Tonatia bakeri. Next base: position 74,714 of record PVIA01007191.1, read on the forward strand.
CAAAGGGTTTGAAGTTCTGCACATTCCCCCCTACACACTGCCAGGCAGGCCAGAGGGCCCTGCACCTCCTGACCCAACCCAAAGGCCCTGGGGCAACCCTCTGGGGGATCCAACTCCTCCCTTCTCACTTTCTTCAGCTTTAGGGAGCCAGGGAAAGATACAGGTGCTTTCAGGGCCTTGAAACCCCTGTGCCAGGTGTAGCAAACTGGCCCTCCACCCTGCCAGGTCTGAGCAGCTCACTGCTCTGCCAGTCCTCACAGAAGAACATGTCCATCAGCACCCCTGTCCCTCTCCTCCTCAGCTTTTTCCCCTATCTCTTGCCCACAGGAAGGTCTCTAGAGTTTCTTCCTCGCTTCCCACTCAGATGAACTAGGGTGGGATGGATGGGAGCTCCATCAGGCCAGGGAAAGAAAGTCATTTCTGATAGGGCTCTGGGTTCCCCCAAGCGACCAGTGTGTAGGCTGGTGATGGTGAGGGGGGACGGGGGGCAGAGTCCAGTGCAGGGGCAAGGGGCAGTAGAGGTAGATATCAGTGAGAAAAGGGGGAGCGGGCTTCCTGGAATCCAGGGCTGAGCTGCATTGGAGGCCGTAGCCCCGGAAGCAGGAGACCAGAGATCAGAGAAGCAGAGGGTGACGGAAGAGGTGTGGGGGAGACGCGCGGGTGTGAGAAAGGGCCGTCATCCCTGCAGAGGGCGAAGCAGGCTGGGAGTTGCACAGGGGAAGCGGGAGGCCCAGAGTGGGAGCATCTCGAGCCCAGGGAAAGGATGCGGAGGGGCAGACGGTGATGGGGGCTGGAGAAACTATGGAAGCAGGGCCATAGAGATAGCCCAGTGGAGATCGGAGGGCAGGGACTGGCTGGCAGGGGGCGGGAGAGAGGAGAAAGGGCGCAAGAGCGGGGCCGAACATCAGGGGCAGGGTGCAGGGTAGTGGCCCCAGGGGATGGGGAGCGACAGAGACTTCAAAGTAGGGGATACGGACGCGGGAGGGAACACATGCAGGAACCCCAACACGGATGGGACGCAAGGGAGCGGGGTACCCCGCGATGCGGCCGGGAGCCCCGCTGCCCGCCCTGCCCTTACCTGGGCGGCTCCGCACTGCTGGCTGGTCTAGGGCCGGACAGTCCAGTGAGCGGGCGGGCGCTGTTTGCTTTTTCTTCTTCCGCAGCAGCTGCGGCAGCTCTGGCCTGATGCGCCGGCTGCTGAAGGTAGAGTCGTGTCTGACCGCGAGAGCCTGGAGCGGGCAGCGCGGCAGGAGCTCAGCCCAGGCGAGGAGCGCCGCCCTGCGGTCAGCGCGGGAACTGCGGCGGCCCGTGCAAACTGGCCAATGGGGGAGGGGTGGTCCTTTCCGGTCTGGGCTGCTTGCCCGTAGGCAGTCACCACCCACTCCGTGCCTTGTGCTAGAGCGAGAGGAGTGGGGCAGCGGCGTAGGGCGGCGGCGTAGGGCAGCGGCGGGTCCCACCGGCTGGCGGCGAACTTGCTGCTGTCCAGGGGGGCTGAACAGAGTGACAGGCGCCAGGCTGGGGATGTGGCGCGAGGCAGGGGTGCGAGAACCACGCGCAACCGGGGCGCCGACGGACGAGGTGCGAGCGCTGCGGTGTATCGACCTCAGAGGGACTTGGGCGTAGCCAGCACCTGGCACCGCCCTGCACTGTTTCGGCATGTAAAGGGCGCCTCCTGGTGGGATTGTAGAGAACGGCGCCGAGGCCGAGCGTGCCCTGTTAGACTGGTAGAGAAGATGGACACCCAGGAGGATTCATGGGGAGAAAAAAAACCAAATTGTTCCAGGAGCCTCAAGAAAAGCGTCTTGCATTTAGTAGTTCCAAAGCATTATTTTATGGATACAATCATCTTGGGAGGAACTGTAATCCTCATGTTAAGAATAAGGATCCTAAGTCTAGGAGAGGTGAAGGTACTAGCTCTGGAGCCCAGGCCTCCAAGTGAACAAGGTAGTGACAGGACCAGGAGGGCAACCAAGCTTTCTGACACGTCGTCGATGACTCCACAGCTGCCCTCAGGAGGAGGCTGGGGAGATGTGGGATCCTGATGAAGGAGGCCTAAGGACTCTGACCTCCTCAAACATTAGTTCCTCTTTTCCAAACCACAGGGTCTCTGCCTTAGACAAGGGAACTGATCACAGAGCCCTTCCATTTTCAAGGGCTTACACCCCTACACTCAACTGTCAATGCACCCACAACCTAATAAGATTCCCTGTGAAGGGCTTGTTCCCAGACATACCAAGTTGGGTCTTGGAACAGAAAGGTGATAGCTGGACTTTAGACTGTTCATTGACAGTGCATTCCCTGGGGGAAGCTTCCTGGGGGAAGAAGGGATTTCCATCTTCCCTTCCTCACCTCCACACGTGGACCTTGATTAATGTTTCTTAGGAAAACGTAATTTAGCATCTACTGTGTGCCAAGGCTACAGCCTTTACACAAGTGTGGTTTCCAATAACCTTCACATTAAGTTTGCAAGGCAGATTTTAAGGTGACACAACTCCATTTACAAATGAGGAAACCTGATACAGTTTAAGATCACCTGCAAGCCAGCCATGCCCTGGGGTGAATAAACTATATAGAACTAATTTCTAATTCTAGCTCTAAACCCACACACTAGGCCTCATTTGCAAAATGGGCACATGGCACCCTGGGCCAAGCAGAAAGTACTCTGGAGGAGTGAGGGGCAACCCTGTGTCCTGGGAAAGCTGCTACATGCTCCTCAGCTTCAGTTTCCATATCTCTAGAGTTGAGGGAAGCAGACTGGACAATCTCTAACGTTACCACAAACTCTGAAATGCCAAACGTGGAACCCCGGGCCATTTTTACTAGAAGGATGCAAGATCAGCAAGACTACAGAAGCTTAAGTGTTTGGGAAGAAAAATTCTAAGAGAAATGCTTCCGTTATGCTTAATTCTTCCATTTTGCACTACTGCTCATCTCATATTTCATCAATACCTAACTGCTTATGGTTTTCTGGTCTTCCAGTGCTATGCCTCTGTGCCTTTAACACATTACATTCTTCCTGGAACCCTCAACATTCTGTACATACACACAGATATACAAGCTCAGGTTAGGAATCTCCTTCTACTAAAACTTTCTCCTAATCTGCTGCTATCTGTTCCCTTTCAAACAGACTTAATTACATAAGCTCACTTATTAGAGCTTATGGTTACTTATTTGTTTCATGTCTGATTTTACTAACAGACTATGAACTTATTCTTGTTCTTTGCCTGGTAAGCTTGTCCTCTTAACTAGGGAAATGGGCAGGAGCTTCTGGCAAGGTCAAAGAAATTGCTGATGGGTCTAGAGGTAGCCGTGGCTATGGCCTAATGAGGATCTTCCCCTTCCTGCAAGGATAATCCTGACTTTCTCTCCCTTTCTTAAGGTCTTTGCCCCTAGAAGCAAGGAGGTCTCTACAAGTCAGAGAATCTTACCTTTTGGCCCACCCTGGTTACCCCCTACCTACTTTCCTGTCTCTTCCTTCTGTTACTAGGTGCTGAGTTCTTTTGAGTACTCACTGTTTGCTCTTCACTTTCTCCATTCCTGAATATCCGTGTGGCTTGCCAATCAAATTTAATTCCAGGTAAACTAACTTTCCAAGCTCATCTAGGGTTGGGGATCAGATGGAGCGGTCAGTCCAAGTTATTTTTGGATTCCACAACAAGGATATATCAGAGGGGAATGAAGCTGGCCCAACTGAACTATTTCTGAAGCTACTGCCTTGAGTGAGAAAGCGGAAAGATTGAGAAATGGGGCTCCCTCCCCTAGAACCTCTCACCTGAAGCATCCCTTGCAGCCAGCTGATATACTGTGCTAGACAGGGTTCAGTGTGCTTGTACCGTATTGTTAAGTCTAGTGGATCCGAGCTCCGGTGGTTGTAGCCTACAAGAAGGAATTTATTTTTAGTTTCTTCCTTCTTTGTTTTGCCTCAGTATCCTTAAAGAATACTTGCTCTGTAATTTACCTACCATGTCTTCTCCAAAGATCCCTTTTTAGCTTCATCACATGTTCATAAGGGACGCACTGGGGCCAAGTGAGGCACACTAGCCAGGTGACTTATCTTCACTTTGCTTAGTGGCACATGCCATCATCATGTCACCATTATTGCCACAGCCTTCTATCTCATCTCCCTGCATTTAGACTGGCCTCCTCCAACATATCCACAAATGACTGCCAGAGTGATGAATCTAGAAAAACCTTTACTACTTTATACCCTAGCTTAAAATGCTTTCATGGCTCATGTGGCCCATAAGGTAAAATTGAGTCCAAACTCCTTAGCACAGCATATAAACTCCTTGCTTAATTCTTCCATTTTGCACTACTGCTCATCTCATATTTCATCAATACCTAACTGCTTATGGTTTTCTGGTCTTCCAATGTTATGCCTCTGTGCCTTTAACACATTAAATTCTTTCTGGAACCCTCAACATTCTGTACATACACACAGATATACAAGCTCAGTTTAAGAATCTCCTTCTACTAAAACTTTCTCCTAATCTGCTTCCCTTCCCTAATCGAAGGGAACTATCTGTTCCCTTTCAAACAGACTTAATTACATAAGCTCAATTATTAGAGCTTATGGTTACTTATTTGTTTCATGTCTGATTTTACTAACAGACTATGAACTTATTCTTCTGGATTTATTTTTAGCTTCTCCCTTCTTTGTATCTGTCTCAGGTATATCCGTGAAGCAGGATACTTGCTCTTAAATTTACCTACTGTCTCTTTTCCAAAGGTCCCTTTGAAGGTTCATTTCAAGTTCATATTGAAAGTATGAACTTAAAAAAGTCCCATATTCACAGCACAGTGCTTGACATAATAGTTGCTCAGTATAAATGTTGAATGAGCCAACATGGAGGAAGGGTCTGAAATTCTGGCAAATCAAATCTGCTATTTTTTGTTGATCCAAAGATGCAGATGAAATGACCTAACTGGCCCTATAAAACCACTGTCCCTCCCAAACTTGAAGCCTTTATAAACAAGCTGAAGTTGGAGTTCACATTTGAGGGACTTAAGGTTGAAGGAAACAGGCTGATTAAATATCCTTATTGCCACACAGTATGAAAAGGCAGCAGTCCCACCAGAATTCTGCATTTGGACTCTATATTAAATAAAAATAATTTTCTATGCCTTTCATATCAGCTGTTTCAGGGATAAATGGTTCACTTCTGAAGAATAGTGTCTAACAGAACCTGTTTAGAAGCAGAACTGAAATTAGAAAGAGAACTGTTCTCTGATTTTCCTTTGATTTTTACTCATACCTTAAACAGTAAAGTAAGCGGTGGTTTTGCCTAATATCATGACCAAAGCAAATATGCATTCATGTGGGTTTTAATGTTCATACCTTCCCAGTCTCACAAAAGCATATTGCTAGGCCCAGCTGGCTGCAAAGAGTATGTCTAATGTTGGAAAGCCCAACCCACTTGACAACTGTATTATAACACAGCTTCCCCCCAACATCTCTTAGCTCTATTTTATTAGTCTAGGCATAAAGCACACTGCTTGCACTGAAATTAAAATGAAAACTTGGATTATCCTTGATCAGAATGCAATGCGCCTCTCATTGTGCAGCACTGCTCTCATTTCCTTTGTTTAAAATACATTTTATTGACTTTGCTATTACAGTTGTTCCAATTTTCCCCCTTTGTCCCCTTCTGCCCAGTACCCCCATTCCCACTAGCAATCCCCTCCCTAAGTTCATGTCCATGGGTCATGCATGTAAGTTCTTTGGCTTCTCCATTTCCTGTACTGTTCTTCACATCTCCCTGCCTATTCTGTACCTGCCATTTATGCTTCTTATTCCCCGAGATTTTCCCCCCATTCTCCCTCTTCCCCTTCCCAGCTGATAACCGTCCAAATGATCTCCTTATCTATTACTGTTTCTGTTCTGCTTGTTTCCTTAGTTTGTTTTTCAGGTTCAGTTGTTGATAGCTGTGCTTGTGTTGCCATCTTAATGTTCACAGTTTTTATCTTCTTTTTCTTATACAGTTTCCTTTAACATTTCATATAATAATGGCTTGGTGATGATGAACTCCTTTAGTTTTACCTTGTCTGGGAAGCAGCTTATCTGCCCTTCAATTCTAAATGATAGATTAATCTAGGTCATAGGTCCTTGCTTTTCATCACTTTGAATACTTCTTGCCAGTCCCTTCTAGCCTGCAAAGTGTCTTTTGAAAATCAGTTGACAGTTTTATGGGAACTCCTTTGTAGGTAACTCTCTGCTTTTCTCTTTCTGCTTTTAAGATTCTCTCTTTATCTTTAACTTTTGGAATTTTAATTATGATGTGTCTTGGTGTGGTCCTGTTTGGGTCCAACTTGTTTGGGACTCTCTCTGCTTTGTGGACTTGTATGTCTATTTCCTTCACCAAATTAGGGAAGTTTTCTTTCATTATTTTTTAAAATAAGTTTTCAATTTCTTGTTCTTCCTCTTCTCCTTTTGGTATCCCTGTGATTCAGATGTTGGTTTTTTGGAGATGTCCCAGAGGCTTCTTACTCTATTCTCATTTTTCTTTTATTCTTTTTTCATCTTGCTGTCCTGATTGAATGCTTTTTTCTTCCCTATGTTCCTAACTGTTGATTTGAATCTCAGCTTCGTCCCCTCCATTGTTGGTTCCCTGTGGATTTTTCTTCATTTCATTTAATGCAACCTTCATTTCTGCCTGAGTCTTTTTTATGTTGTTGCAGTACCCAATGATTTCTTTGAACATCCTTATCAACAGTGTTTTGAACTCTGCATCTGATGGTTTGCTTATCTCCATTTCACTTAGTTCTTTTGCTGGGTTTTGTTCTATTCTTTCATTTGGGCCATATTTCTTTGTCTCCTCAATTTGGCAACCTCCCTGTGTTTCTGTATACTAGGAAAACCTGCTTTGACTCCCTGTCATAGTAGTGTGGCCTATTGTAGAAAAGGCACCTGTCTGCATGAATATAGCTTCTTTAAATCCTTGGTTGTTGGATGTCTATACAGCTCAATTTTCTGATGAATCTGGGTGATGTTTATTTTGTAGTTTAGTTGTAATTTTTGCTTTAGTTGTTCATGGAGGTAAAGTGTGTTTACCTATGCCTTCACCCTGGCCAGAAGTCTCTTAATCTCTATTTCCATTCACCCAGCACTGGTCCATGTGTGAAAATCCTAACACAAGCAGAGCCAATCTTTTAGGAAATGACATTAGCACTTGAAGAGGTGGTCCATCTCTTTTTTCCCCAAGACCTGCCCATGGTCAGCTAGGTGGTTTGGGTGACATTCCCTTGCACACACCATGCCATGGCACCCCCTGTTCTCATTTCTAATGTGAAAACCTAATTCATTCCTACCACATGTCTCAGTTTCCATTTGCTACTCAGTTTCCATTTACTCCATGGCAATTAGTTCTTCAGTAAGTATTTGGTTACCATTATGTGTCAGGCACTGGAGACAAAATAGAAAGCAAATTCAGGCTTGGCCTTTTGGAGTTCAGAGTCAAGTAAACTTTATCATGGAGGTAGGATATTCTCCTTCAAACAATTTTGGTCCATGATAACATCAGGTATTTTCTATGTGATATTTCACATACAATTTACTCAGTTATGGTTATCATCTAGGCTGGAAGACTGGGTAGGGGTGGATGGCAAACTGCAGAGGCATGTGGTTGATTGCAATTCCAGTGTAGGGACCAAGGGCCTTTAGCACACACTGGCTTGGGTAGGTAGCTAGAGTTTTCAGCCTTTTTCTTCTGCAGACCTGTACTGTAGTGGAGGCCTGCCATCTTGGCTACTCCTATGTAAGAAAGGGGGCATTGGCATTCGCCTGCACAAGTAAAGGCCTGTAAACAGTACCAAAGTATAGAAGAACTTTGCTCATTTCTAAAAGCAGCATTTTACTTTCTGTGAGCATTATACTTCCACATCCACTGTTCCTTATTTGATCTCACAGTTAGTATGGGCAAGGTCAATTATACCATATCATAGATGTAAACCACTCAGTAAGAAAATAGCAAATCTGGATTAAAACTCAGGGCTTCTGCCTCCAAGAGAGAAATATGCTACATGAAGGGCACTGGTCAAAAATCACTGAGAAGGGGTTAAACTCAATTAAGTCAAATTTGGTAAAATGTTAAGGAAGGACTAAAGAAGCTGCCCCTTTTTTTCACCCTTTCACTGTTTTCCTTCTCAATCTCAAATAACAGGAAAAACTGAAGAAGCAATAAAATTGAACAGGATGAAGAGGTAGGAAGATGATGGAGAGGGTATCATATTCTATATGGAAGCAATGCATAATCATTTTAGCAATGGATGGTACATACAAAAGGGTCTGTCTTCTCATTGAAAAAAATCCAGGATATAAAATTAAGATGATACTCTTTATACTACCCCAGCTGTTTGGGATTTGAAACTGATCCAGAGGACAGTTTTCTCTAAGGGTAGAATTTTTTCTCTAAGGGTAGCATTAGATCTCCTTGAATTACTAAGAATGACTCAAGGGAGGGGAATGACTACAGGAGGGGAAAAATTGTCTTTGCACATATGTATGTACATATACAATTGTGTTCTCTGTTCTCCCTCTCTTTCTCTCTGTCTGTCTGTCTCTCTATATATATATATGTATACATACACATAAATTATAGGTGAAAAGTTATATATATAGTTGTATCTGTAGTTGAATGGTTACATATAGACATGTATATGGTTGGACAGTTGTATATAATTATATACATAGTTAAATAGTTGTATGTACCTGATGTATGTTTACTTTAATAGTTGTATATTTGGTTAAATAGTTGTATATAGCTGCTATATATTAGTTGAATAGTTGTTTATAGCTGGACATGTAGTTGAGTAATTGTATATAGCTGGACATGCTGTTGAATAGTTGTGAATATCTGTACATTTATTTACAGAGTTGCAGATAGTTGTATCTATAAATTAAGTTACATATAGCTGCTATATATTACATTGAATAGTTATATATATAGTTGAATAGTTGTACACAGCTGTATATATATGGTTGAATATTGTATATAACAGTATGTATGGTTGAAAAGTTTTAGACTTCCATCCAGGATGAAAGTGTAGGTAGATCTTCTTTGCATCCTTGCTCAACCAAAAGAAAGACAGCAACAAACTAAAAAATAATAATAATCAGAACTGCCAGAAAATCAAACTGTATGGAAGTCCAACAATCAAGGAGTTAAAGAAGAAATATTCATCCAGGCAAGTAGGAGGGGCAGAGACAGGCAGCTAGGATGGAGAGGACTAGTGGCAAGGCAGAGGCTGGAGGACTGGACAAGGTGGTGGCTGGCAGAGCAAGCAGTCCCACATTTGTGTGTGAAAAAAACAGGAGGAACAACTGGGAGCAAGACAGACTATGCAACCCAGGGTTCCAGTATGGGAAAATAAAGCCTCAAAACCTCTGACAAAAAAAAAAAAACCTGTGGGGGTGAGAGCAGCAGGAGAAATTCCTGGCCTCACAGGATAGTTCATCAGAGAGACCCACAGCATTCTAGAACATACACAAACTCACCCACCTAGGAATCAACACCAGAAGGGCCTAATTTGTGGCATTGTTCCATCTTGGATCCCTCCCCCACATACAGTGCCACAGTGCAGTCACTGGTGGGTAGCCCTGCCCTGGTGAATACCTAAGCTCTGCCTTGTACTACATAATGAGCACACCAAAACCAAAAAATATGGCCCAAGTGAAAGAACAGATCAAAGCTCCAGAAAAAATACATCTAAGTGATGAAGACATAGCCAACCTATCAGATGCAGAGTTCAAAACACCAGTAATCAGAATGCTCACAGAAATTGTTGAGTGTGGTTGCAAAATAGAAGAAAAAATGAAGACTATGAAAAGTGAAATAAAGGAAAATGCACAGGGAACCAACAGTGAAGGGAAGGAAACAGGGACTCAAATCAGCAGTTTGGAGCAGAAGGAAGAAATAAACATTCAACCAGAACAGAAATGAAGAAACAAGAATGCAATAAAATGAGGAGAGGCTTAAGAACCTCTGGGAAAACTTTAACGTTCCAACATCCGGATCATGGGGATGCCAGAGGAGAAGAGGAAGAGCAAGAAATTGAAAACTTATTTGAAAACATAATGAAGGAGAATTTCCCCAATCTAGCAAAGGAAATAGACTTCCAAGAAGTCCAGGAAGCTCAGAGAGTCCCAAGGAAGCACACACCAAGGAATCTCATAATTAAGTTACCCAAGATTATAGATAAGTAGAGAATTTTAAAAGCAGCAAGAGAAAAGGAGGCATTTGCTTACAAAGGAGTTCCATAAGACTATCAGTTGATTTCTCAGAAGAAACCTTGCAGGCAAGAAGGGGCTAGAAAGAAGTATTCCAAGTCATGAAAGGCAAAGACCTACATCCAAGATTATTCTATCCAACAAAGCTATCATTTAGAATGGAAGGGAAGATAAAGTGCCTCCCAGATAAGGTCAAGTTAAAGGAGTTTATCATCACCATGCCCTTATTATATGAAATGTTAAAGGGATTTATCCAAGAAAAAGATAAAAAAATACAAACAGTAAAATGACAACAAACTCACAACTATCAAAATTGAACCTAAAAAAATAAAAGCAAAAACCAAAATGAACCAAGCAAACAACTAAAACAGGAACAGATTCACAGAAATAGAGATCACCTGGAGCGTAATCAGCTCAGAGGGAATGGAGGGAGATTGGGTTGAATGGTACAGGAAATAAGAAGCATAATTGATAGGTACAAATAGGCAGGGGGAGGTTAAGAATAGTATGGGAAATGGAGAAACCAAAAAACTTACATGTATGACCCATGTACATGAACTAAGGTGGGGGAACTGTGGTGGGAGGGGAGTACAGAGCAGAGGGGAATAAAGAGGGGAAAAAAGAGACAACTGTAATAGTTTAGGGTCCCAAGGTCCTTTACTCAGTCTTAGCCATGGGGGCTTACAGCTTCTGAATCCAGGCAGGGCAGTTCCCAACAGTTAATTCGTTATATATCTGAATAAAGTGCTTGAGGAGTTGTGTATAGTTCTACAAGTAGTTGAATAGTTGTATGTAGTTATATATGGGTTTGTATAGGCATTTGTAGCTGTTATTTATGTAGTTGGATAATTACATATAACTGTATATATGGTTGAAATGTATGTATGATCAGACTGTTGTATATAGTTGTGTGTATTTTTTATCAGGATAACTGTAACAGCATAATCAATAAAATATAATTTTAAAAAAGATATTGAATTCATGATTAAATACCTCCTCACAAATAAAACTCCAGGTTCAAATGGTTTTACTGGTAAATTCTATCAATGATTAAATGAAGAAATACTACAGAATTTTTCAAATTTGTTACAGAAATATAAGTTATAAGATTGGAGTTATTTTTAAAAGCATTGTTAAGCAAAAGAATTAATATGCAAAAGGATGAGTAATATTTTCTTTTTTAAAATTATTTTATTGTTCAAGTACAGTTGTCTGCATTTACCCCCCACCACTCCCCCCCATATTTTCTTACGTATATAATAAATAAGTGATATGTATAGGTTCATTTCTGTGCACAGAGTATCTCTGCAATGATACCTCATTATCTTTTTTACTTTTTTTTATTGATTATGCTATTATAGTTGTCCCATTTTCCCCCTTCACTCCCCCCCACCCACCTTACCCCCCTTTAGTTCATGTCCATGTGTCATAAGTTCTTTAGCTTCTACATTTCCCATACTATTCTTGCCCGCCCCCTGTCTATTTTCTACCTATTGTCTATGTTACTTATTCTCTATATCTTTCCCCCTCTCTCCTCCTTCCACTTCCCTGTTGCTAACCCTCCACGTGATCTCCATTTCTGTGGTTCTGTTCCTGTTCTAGTTGTTTGCTTAGTTTGCTTTTGTTTTAGGTATGGTTGTTAATAACTGTGAGTTTGATGTCTTTTCTTACTGTTCATATTTTTAATCTTCTTTTTCTTAGGTAAGTCCCTTTAACATTTCATATAATAAGGGCTTGGTGATGATGAACTCCTTTAACTTGGCCTTGTCTGAGAAGCACTTTATCTGCCCTTCCATTCTAAATGAAAGCTTTGCTGGATAGAGCAATCTTGGATGTAGGTCCTTGCCTTTCATGACTTGGAATACT